>BPTQ01000002.1:227920314-228122978 GCA_019973895.1 Chrysanthemum seticuspe
ATTATCTAATTATCTAAACTAAGGTTGTGGGAGTCTATGTCTAATTAATGTGTGCTCGTATGATAGTTTAAAGATGTGTTTACTTAGTTTGTATTACTCCTTAATTATCTCCTATTGATGGTTGAGTGTCACGTCTTATTCCTAGTTGCGTTGTGTGTCTAAAGTTGTAGGGTATGCGTTTCTCCCTAACTCTTCGAACTTACCAAAGGGTCTTGTCTACAAAACCACTAGAGATTATAGACTCCTACTCTAAGGCGCTCTTTGGATGGTTTAGCCTACAATTACTCAGGTAATTATACTCTAAGGTTCACAAAGATGAATCAAGCATTAAGTACACAACGAATGACCTATCACATTACTAGATCATTAATCAACTAAGATAAGAAACAACCAATCAATATTCAATAATTAAGTTTCATACTTCCTAAGCAAACACATAAATAAATTAGCCGGACATGGAGAACATGCAAGCATACACACAAATAATCAAAGACATAATTGAATTAATGAAGTAAAGACTTATCTTGGTGTAAGATAGGGTTTAAAACCCTAAAATACTATACAAGACACCTTAGGTTCGGTTTTAGGTTTTTACTCCAAAGACTCTCCACTTAAAGACTGAAAAATTCGGATTCTATATATAAGATTACAATTGCGACGGCGTTACCTTATGTTTAGTGACGCCGTCGTGTCGCCGCCATTAGGGTTTCGTCTTGGCCACGTTAACCTTGCGACGGCGTCACCTTGTGTCCGTGACACCGTCCTCTTCAGCTTCTGACGTCGTCTGCATTGCATCTAGGCCGTCTGAGTAGCGACGGCCTACTCTTCCACAGCTAGACGTCGTCACTTGAAAATACGAGTTTTGAGACCTGTATCGTCACAATATTTTTGGGACGGCGTCGCCATTAACACCTGACGCCGTCGCCTTCTACTTTCAGCAACTGTGAGTGTCTCGATTTTGACTTTGACCATTTTCTTCATATATTCGCGCCTTTTCGTCCAAATAAGTGCCATTCCAGCATTTTGCCTTCACGAGACCTAAAAAGTGAAAAGGAACGATATTAAGCAATAACGGATACAAAAGTGATCAAATAAGGACTTAAATGACCCCTCAAAATGGTACCTTTTAAAACCTTATCAATGACACAACGCGTTTTGTGGTCTACTGCGGGTGGAGTTCTTAGGAACTGGCAGTTAAGCGTGCTCAAATGAGAGTAGTACTGGCTTGGGTGACCTGCCGGGAAGTCTTCAAATGAGGCCACAAAAACAAAGCCGTGAGCCTACGGGCAAAGCAGACAATATTGTGGTCAGATAAGGCGAGGTGTTACAAAAGCATTGTGAGAATGAGATCAACTTTAGCAATACACCTTTGAACATTTTAATAACCCTCGACCCTAAGACTAATTCGCAACATGACAGTGAACAATGTCGCAAACTTGTAAAGACAAGTCGCCATCACTAGTACCACAGACAAGTCGCAAATAGTTTAGCTCTTTAAGTCGCTATGCAAATTCGCTAACTTGTAAAGACAAGTCGCCATGAATCATTAACAAAACCAAGTAGCTACAAATCTGTTAACTAAGTCGCTAAGGTTACTAATTCGCTAACTTGTAAAGACAAGTCGCCATGAACAGTGACACAACCAAGTCGCTACAAATCTGTTAACTAAGTCGCTAAGGTTACTAATTCGCTAACTTGTAAAGACAAGTCGCCATGAACAGTAACACAACCAAGTCGCTACAAATTTGTTAACTAAGTCGCTAATGTTACTAATTCGCTAACTTGTAAAGACAAGTCGCTGACAACTAACTCGCTACCCAAGTCGCTAGAATATAATAGACTAATACGCCACAGCAACTAAGTCGCTAAGTTGAGTGCTAACTCGCCATTAAGAACATATAGGCTAAGTCGCTGTCAAGAACACATATAAGTCGCTACCAAGAACATTACCAAAGTCGCTACCAAGAACGCTCATAATTTCTACAAACAAACCACCCAAACCACCAATCATTCATCATCATTACATGGAAACACATTACACATCAATCACTATAACATAATACCAACACTTTGTACACTTGCAACATAATAATCAACAAAACAACACGATTTAATGAAACATCGAACCTAGGAGGGAATCAAGTAGACACAATACACGAGCTCGTATGGATCACTTGTTAAGTCGCTAGGATGAACAAATTGTTTTGACGAGAAGAAGGAGAAACAAAACGAGAGAGAGAGAAAAAAAATTATTTAGAAATAAGAAATAAAACTTGGTAAGTCGCTAGGGGTATAAGGGCGGGACTATGGCAATATGACACTTTCGGTCCCTGTGGTTTTCGAATGCCGTGAGATAAGTTGCTAGTGCAACACGGTTTCAAATATATGACAAGTTCGGTCCCTATGGTTTTGATGAACGAGTGGTAAGTCGCTAACACGGATTATAGACTAAGTCTCTAGTCTAGATTATCACAATGATCACCATGAATCAATTAAACATTTAATCAAATAAGCATTTAATGCTAAGCACTTAATACATAGGTACACAATGATAATCACATGAGCAAGATACGACCACAACCTACAACTGAGAGAAACACCATAACCAGATAGTTACAAAGGCAAAACACGACCTCAAATGAGCAAGCATTATAACCAGCACAGAAGCCAATGGCATAGATAGTCAAGGAAAACATATACACAATCTCCCCCTCAATCAATGTCATCAAAGAACATTGATTGACATTAATCAACCCCGTTATAAAAACAAGAATATTTCAATTGTTCGAACTTCATCTATGATCCCGTGCCATTATTGAATGACATTTCTAGGACCGTAGATGTTATCGATAACAAGGAATGTATTCTTTATTAGATTGAGAAAAATGATAAAATTGTAAATTTAAAAGAATGACATATATAAAAATTTAAAAGATTGAGAAAAATGATTTTTTTTTTTTTTTTTTTTTTTTTTAAGAGACTTGATTTATACACAGATATAGAAGAGCGAGTCCTGATTCAAGATGAATAGGAGTCAAAGTAAGAAGTACATCAACTCTGGCACGCTATAGCTCCTGAATGAGCTATGTTCATTTCTGATGGGAACCAAGTCATGAAGTTCCTGATTGAGTTGAGCATTGTACCAGAAAAAGACTGAGAGTACATTGTACTGGAAGCACATGTAGACTTGTACATAGAAGGGTTAGTGACATGTTTAATCTCACATTTGGATGCATCACAGTATAACACAGACGTATCATTAATGGGGATCCTATTAGGTTCTACATTCTTGAAGAGTTTACCTGTGGGAATCCACTTGAGGCATGATCTAGGAATGTAAGTTCGTTTAAGTCCTGTAAACTTAAAAAATCTGCCAGTGGGAATCCATTTGAAACCACTGTTAGTTGAACTAAATGAGTGCACAACCTTGTTTTGACTATTTGTCCTTTTGTAATCAGAGTATTTCTTAGGGGATTGATCAGTCAAATGATGTTTTGCATGAGAGCTAGTTATACTTATTGCATTTCTGATCTGTGAGAATTGACCATAAGTCTGAGGTTTGAGATTCATCATATCTGAACTAGGCAATGAAGTGACTGGTTTTGACAAAACAGACATATTATCAACTTGGGATGTAAGCTTAGATTTCAATGGTTTATCTCTTTCAGACCTAAAGGCATTAGGTTGTTTAATAACTGTTCGTTTCAAGTGGTTCTGAACATTTGATTTTCCCACAGTTGAAGGTTTTGCAAACTTAGTGTTCATCCTATTTCCAACGGACTTCCTGAGCTCATTTTTTAGGGCAACAATATTGAAGCTCTTATCCTGAATTTGTGCTTTGAGGTCATCAATGTCTTTCATCAAGAGGTTAGATTGATTGACTAACTTAGAGTTTGTTTCCTCAAGGTTCTTTCTTAAATGCTCATTTTCTCTTAGAAGGTTGGACACACATAGAGCTAGTTTAGAATATCTAGATTCTAGTGCATCACTCATCTCATGACAGTCATAATTCTGGGCTTCTGAAAGAAGTAATTTCAGATTGCCAATGGTCGAATCTTTGTCCTGAATCTGGGATTTTAACTGATTAATTTCAAAAAATTCTCTAAATTCTGGAACTTCCTGATTAGTACATGGTTTTTTTGCATAAAACATTTCATCCTTTTGTTGTATTTCAATTTGCAATGAGATACAGTGTTTTTCAAGAATTGAAAATTTGTTTGAAAGCTCATCATATACCCTTTTTTCAATCATGTTACTTGTATTAGATTTAGGTAAAACAAAGATTGATTCCACAATGTTATGTTTAGAGTAAGAGTCATGTACCATTTTATGAGAATTTGTGTGATCAGATAAGTGTACCTTATTGATTGATACCTTTTCTGACTCTGAGAATTTGAGATCAGTGCTGTTCTCTTCATCCTTTTTCATTACAACTGAAATTCTGCAATCAGTGTCATTTGCTGGTTCAACTGGAATGTGGCATGACACGTCACCATTGCTCCATGGAATCTCTTGGCACTCATTCAATTCATTCAGCTTGTTATTCTCTTTTGCTGCTTCCTTGATGTATGTTTCCATATTACTCATAAGTTGAATAAATGAGTTTCTGAACTCATGAATTTCCATTCCCGTGTGTTTCTTGAAAGATATTCCAGTCATGATATCATCAAAGGAGTATTCTTTCCGGATAAGTGGCTGAAATTGATTGAAGATAGTTTGGAGAGCAGCATGAGAATCATCAGATGAGAACTTTTCTTTAGTAATTTGAATCCTCAGTCTTTCTAAGTTAAGTAACACCGTCCTTGTCAAAGTGGGAAAATCCTGACGAAGGATGGCACAACTTGTTCGATCCATGGTTGTAGATAACAGTAGTTTGAGAAGCTGACTGAGATGTTGAAAGGGCTCACTGGTGCATTCCGTATTCATAGCATCATTTGTATGCATTAAGAGTGACTTGTTTGAGTTGTTCTGATTAATCGATGCTGAATCATTACATGTATGACATACATGTAAGTATACTGTTTCACTATTCTGTGATGTGTCATAGAGGGCAAGTACTTTCGTGATTAAAGGATCAGTGATGACTGACATTGTGTTATTTTCAATTATTCTCCAAGTAATTGGAAATTCCAGTAGCAAAATGCCAAGAATTCAAGATGTTAGTATCAAATTACGAACCCCTAAGTCGCTAGAGATATTGAAACAACTCGCTAGCAACAGAATAACAATAATACCAAGTCGCTAATCCTCTAATCCGCTACACCATCAAGTTGCTAACATCCCAACTCGCTAGACAAATGCAATTCGCTAAGAAGTAACTCGCTAAGCCTCAAGTCGCTAGCAAAATTTTAGCAGCAATTCGCTACTCAAGTCGCTAAAGATACAAGTCGCTAAATAGCAACTCGCTACAGACCAAGTCGCTACCTCCAAGTCGCTACCTGTGGTGGAAAGTCCACTACTTGTACTGTAAGTCGCTAGTCCTAAGTCGCTAGGTCCAAGACTGTAACTCGCTACAAATTTGTAAAGCAAATCGCTACGAAGAAAGAATTCCGTGTGTTAAGTCGCTAGCAAGAAAAACTCATAAACATCACTTTTCAATCCAAAACCAACCCAACCAAGATGATTCAAGCTTACCAAATGAAAACCTAAACACTTTTGATGATTCTAAACATAAAAGTACTAACAAAATCCAAGCTTTAACACACAAAATCAACCAAATGATGCACAAACCACTAAACTTTTTCAAACTCAAAAACCACCTAAAAACCACTAGAAATCCAAGGATATGCACGATATGATCTAACCTGGCTCTGATACCAATTGTAGGATATTGGATTTCACTTGCATATCATAGCCTTAACACAATGAGCATATAGATGATTTTAGAGAGAGAGAAAGTGGGATATTCTAGTAAGAGAAACTTGTAGAATATTAGATTACCAAAGAACATCCAACCCTCTACCTTGCAAGGTAGAGGGTATTTATAGGTTACAAACTAAACGACCTCCTGACGACCTGTGGATCAGGGATACAGTGGGTAAAGACCCGTCCTTCCTCCACGATGTTGCACTAAACTAGTTTATGCTACTGACTAACTAATTAACTACATAAAAACGTAAATAACGACAAGTCTACGAGCTAACTTATGCTAGATAATAGTTGGGGTGACAGACTCTTCAATAATGGAATTTTCCAATTCCTAACAAACAAACCATGCAAGAAAACCGCAAGAATAAGTGTTAGACCTTGTTGCTTCGTAAACCTTAGCTCCTCCTCTGAATCATCACCTCTAAACATTTCATCCCCAATAAGAGATGAAAACTTCCTTACTCTAAGCACTCCAACACCACCTCAAAAATCACCCATTATCATCACCACTCTACCACCTACTAAAATACCAATTGTCACCTCTCCACCACCGGCTCCAATCTAAACATCAAAATCACCATCACCACCAAAATCTCCAAAGCTTGTACCTTTAGAACTATTCTCAACTCCACCAACATCTCCAAACCCATTCTTAGAAGACTTAGAATACCTACCTCCTAGGCCCACAAATCCCCTCCACTTACATCATTCGGAACCATTGAGCGCATCGCTCATGAACCACCACGACCATCTTTTGAACCAAACGCCCTTTTGGAACCTAGACCTCGTCTCTTCCACCCAATCCATAATGACATTCATGGACCATTGTATGGAGACCATGCTCTACCACCAACATCCTTTTCTCCTCATATCGATGAAATTGATGAATTAATGTAGGAAGATCACCCACAATCTCAAGTAGAGATACAAGCCCGACTAGAAAACTTCCAAAACTTCTCCAATATGGAGGATTATCACTTAAATGAGGCTTTGCAAATGCAAAATGCTTTGCTTTCCTCCCTCATCACTCCATCAAACACCAATAACACTTCCACCAATCCACCACCACCTAGTAATGATCCTACTTCCCACCTAGACATGGTTGCTCACATTGTGAGCGCACTGCCCATCTTATCGAACGGACCCGAATCATGGTCCACGAGTTACAAGATGAGATGAGGTTCATCCTCAATCATATCCTTGAGCGTATCAACGCTATTTCTCATCCACCTACTCAATAGGAGGGTTCTAGATTTTTCTTTAGGACTTTTTAATTTCTAAGTTATTTTTTCTAGAATTTTTTATTTTTAAGTTATTTTTCTAATTTTTAGGATTTCTTTATGTATCAACATCTCCATTGTGTTCAATTTTATGACATCTAAGTCATAAAATATTTTAACAAATGAATGATGTTTCTTATATGGTTGTTGGTTATTACTTGTTGGTTGGAATTACTTGTATACTTGTGATGATGATTGTTACTAACATTTCTTTTGTAGCTTTTCACAATCCATGTATCCTTATCTTGACACCCAATCAAGGGGGAGTATTGGCCAAGGGGGAGAAAATGGCTCGGGCTCATTTCATTACCCGCCTCGCCTTTTCTTTTTGTTTCGACAAAAAGGGGGAGAATATTATTGAACTTGACCATTGACTTTCAAAAAGTTAGCATCGTGCCTTGACTTTTAAAAAGTCAAAATTGCTAAAAGGAAAATAATTGGATAAACTAGTCATACGATAAAATAAACTTTTGATTGTCAACTTTATCTAACTAACTAGTTCTTTCAAGTTCAAATTAATCTCATATTTTTATAACTCTTGTACAACTTTACATCTTTGATAAAAATAAAATTTATGTTTTGTCCTCAACAAAAAGAGGAAGATTATTAATACAAATATCGTAATTAAATGTTATTTATATTTTATGACCTTTACCTAGTTTTGTTAACGACAAAAGTAAGTTTCATTTTTGTAAAGTATAAAGCCTGTCAAGATTAATAGACATTAAAACAAGCTTTCCTTAAATAAAGTCTTCATCACTTGAGCATTAACATATTATCACATTTTGATTAGTTATGTATCAAGTAACATTGATATCTTTCTAAACCATAATGTGCATCAACATTTTTAGAACAAGTATGTTTTAGTTTCTTAAACATAACATTACATATGTATTTACTTTAACATATTAATTCTAAAAATAAAAAACAACATATTACATCATGGCTTGCATCACATTGGAAATCTGTAGAAGATTTCATAGAATATTTTGTTTAGATTTGTACTCTACATATCTTACATAATCTTGGTTAGATTTGGGTGATCTTGGAAAGATTTTTGTAATCTTTACTGTCAGACCGACGGAACCAAAAATTAACAAGGGCGGAACCCTTTTTTTGGTTCCGTCTGGTCCGTGGCTCTGCTGTTCATTTGGCCTATAAATAGCAAGCCAACCCAAGTTGTTTTCTCATCCCTTCTCAGCATAAAACACATACATTCTCTCATTCTATTACATCTAACTCAGTTTCATTTCATTCTAGTGATCATCTTTTGTATCAAAGAAGATTAAGGCATAATCAAGCTTCAACAAATAGTTAGAAGGCTTGTTTGCTTTTTTGTTGTGTGATCTAGTATTGTTCATACATCATTGTTGTACCAAACCATCTTAAACCTCTGAGTGTGAGTGATGAGTATTTTAATCCTCAAAATACATAGTGTGTTGGGAGTGGTTGTACCCTTGTAAAAGAACTCGGCATCTAGCTTTGTGTCGAAAATATTGTGTAAGCGATGTGTAAAGGTTTTCTCCGCCGGTTAAAGGAGCTTGTTTACTAGTGAAGATAACTCTCGAGTTGGAGACTCGGGGAGTGGAGTAGGGCAAGGAAAAAGAGTCCTTGTAGACCGAACCACTATAAACATCGTTGTCGTGGTTTGATTGTTTCTTTTCTTATTTACTTATTATATATTGTTTGCTTATTATTCTTCACTAACACATCCTAGATCAATATCAATTGATCTTATAATAAAGGTTCAAAACAAAGATTTTAAATGGTAAAACTATTCAACCCCCCTTCTAGATTTTCACTTGATGGTTTGATTAATGCGGAAGAATAGAGTATTGACGATAAAGATGTCCACTTGAAATAAATAATAATAATAATAATAATAATAATAATAATAATAATAATAATAATAATAATAATAATAATAATAATAATAATAATAATAATAATAATAATAATAAGGCCAGATTTGATTGGTTGTCGTCGGTTCTGTATGCGTGGTGGTTTTTAGTGTTACATCCCCTGGCATGTAAGAATAGAGATTCTTTTGACCTTTCCTTTCAAGCTTGGTATCTGGATGATGGCACTATTATTGGTGATACCTTGGTTGTGGGTAAGGTTTTAGACTTGATTATGATGGATGGACCTTGTCGTGGCTTACACCTCAATGTTGATAAAACTGAAGTTTTTTGGCCACAGGAGGACCCCAGAAGCAGGTATGCCGGTGTTTTTCCCCCCCAATATTTCTCGCCCCTCACATGGTGTTAAATTATTGGGTGGACATGTTAGTGTGGATTTTGAGTTTGGTAGTAAGTTGGTTCTGAAAAGGGTTGCTAAAACTATTGAACTTATGGAGGCAGTTGCCAAACTTAATGATCCTCAATGCGAGTTGTTGCTACTCCGTACATGTGCTGGTATTTCTAAGTTATATTTTTCTATGTGCACATGTTCTCCTCGGGTCTTTGGTTGTGCTCAGGTTTCTTTTGATGCGTCACTTCGTTCTTCTTTGGAGCGCATTGTCACTGCTTCTTGGCCCGGTTTTGGTGATTGGCAGTGGAGACTCGCCACCTTACCCTTTGCTTTTGGGGGGCTTGGTTTATATTCTGCAGGTGACGTCTTGAACTATGCCTTCCTTGCTTCTAGACTTCAATCTGCTAGCTTACAGTGTAAGCTTCTCCTTAGTTCTGGTATTGTAACTGCTGGTCCCTCTTTTGATGATGCTCTACGTACTTTTAATGTGAATATGGATATTGACCTTTTGAGCAACCCTAGCGAGGTCGCTGCCCCCAAACTTATGAAGAAATTGGCAGATATATATTTCGTTCGGGTTACCCAAACTGTTGAGTCTACTTTCCATCTTTCTCCTCGACAGATGGCGTTATGGAGTTCTCTAAAGGAGGATCATACCTCGGATTGGCTTAGGGTGGCTCCGATATCTGGACTGGGACAAACTATGAATGCCAGGGCTTATCGTTGTGTGCTATGCTATCGGTTGGGTGTTCCTCTTTTCACTGTTCAGGTACCGTGTTCAGCTTGTTCTAAGGTATTTTCTGGAGATATTTATGGGGATCATGTTGTTTCTTGTGCGGGTATTGTTGGCATTAAACATCGGCATAACCTTGTGCGTGATGTTCTTGCTGATATATGCTCTCGGTCCGGAATTTCTGCTCGTGAGGAGGTGGATATTGGGCTTTATGGAGATGGGGGCAGATCCTTGCGACCGGCTGATATATTGCTTTACTCTTGGGATAGTGGGCGTGATGTATGTGTTGATCTTACGGGATCGTCGCCCTTGACGCAATCTGGGATGACTGATTTTATGCCAGGGCGTGCGATCATTGATGTTGCACGACGTAAACGAGTCAAATATGATGCTAAATGTGCGGATATTGGATATGGGTTTCTCCCCTTTTCTTTTTCTTCTTTTGGCGAACTTGAGAAGGATGCAGTAACCTTGCTAAAGCTCATTCGACGATACTCTATGACTCAAGACATTGGAGCGCGTGCTGCGGTTCATATTTTTAATATGATTGGTTTTGCTATTGCTAGAGGTGTGGGGGCCCAGTTGGTTTCTCGGCTTCCCACCAATTTTTTGTAAATCCTTTTTTTTTGTTTTTAATAAAATAATAATAATAATAATAATAATAATAATAATAATAATAATAATAATAATAATAATAATAATAATAATAATAATAATAATAATAATAAACATTAGCAATGATGATTTGGGTCATGAATCAAATGAAGACGAAAACAACAACAAGAAGAAGAATGACAATGTACGTAAAAGGAAACCAAGTGGAGGAGGAGTGGGAAACGAAAATCCGAATGTTGGAAGTATTTTGATCCAAATATGAAACGACAGGATGGACTGAATGGCGAGTTTCTTAGATGGCATATTGTAACTTGTAAGTTTTGTCCTAAAGTTTATACAGGTGACCCCATTACGAATGGTACAAACAACTTGAATTTACATGACCCCAACTGAATTTAACCATATGAATGATATACGTTTAAAACAACAAACACTTTCTTTAATGAAAGACAATAATGGTTAAGGTGAGGGTTTTAGCAGTGAAACTTTGAAAAATTTAAAGTATGATGAGAAAGCTATAAAAAGCTCTTTGATTGAACTTATCCTTTTAGCCGAACTACACTTTAATTTTGTCGAACATCCGAGCTTCGTTAAATATTGTAAGCTTTTGTGTGTTTTCTTTTGGAATTAACTAGTTATGAACGGAATGACCTACCATAGGACTGTGTCCAGGTGCAGTGGGTCTAAATCATTTGTCTTTTCAGTCTTACTCGTTATCATTTCTGTTTTTTTTATGTTCGTTGAAAATCAAATGACACCACATGAGACTTGATCTACTCTACTTTCCTCAAACTCTTTCTGGACTTCAAATGCCTCCCTTCAACACACTCAAGTTCACAAGCAAATAATACCAAAACAAGTAAATACAAATGGTATCACATAACTGCAATTACAAAATGCAAAATTCTCACATCTGCAAAAAGTCTCACATAACTGCAAATGGTTCAATATGGCATCAGAAACCCGTCATCCCCATCATAAACACCATATCAGAAAACCTTCATCAGAAACACGCATTAGTAACCCGACATCAAAAAACCCGACATCAACAACCATATCAGCAAAACAGGCACCAGCAACCCGCATATGTAAATCTATGAATAAAACGATATCTAATGAACTTGAATCGAAGATGCTGATATGATGTAAACGACCTTGTTATCGCCATGGCTGCATCAGAGTTACTTTTGCTTCCAGAGAAGAACTCTCAACAATTACCATCTCGATTGCCAAGCCAAAATGCAGATAAGGTTTTAAATTCATCAAGTGGATTCAACTTTGCTGATGGGGTTATTGATTTCAGACAACAAAGAGAGTTTATGGATTAATAATGAATGAAGAAATGTTGTAGTTGTGTTGTTTTATGCATGAGAGAGAGAGATGTGGAGAGAAGAAGTTATGAGAGAATTTACGTAAACATATAATATTATAACCGTCTTTTTTTATAACGGAATAATCTTGTGTTTCGTACTCTATCCTAAAAAAGGCACGTAATGCGGGCATGTTTGGTAGGAGCTTTTTGAGGAGCTGTTAGCTTTTTGTTACAAAAATAATATTCTCTAAACTAGCTCCGTTTGGATACATTAACTTCAAACTTTTATTTCAAACAAATAGCTTTTAAATAAAAAGCTGATTCATGGAGCTCTTAAAATTTTAAATTACTGATATACCCTCCAAATATTTGTTTACAATTATAAATATGTCATTTTATGTCATTTTATATCTTATAATTATATTTAACAACCAACTTACCAAATACTTTTATTGAAAAAAAATAGAGCTTGTAGCTCATGTTAACAGCTTTATAGTTTACAACTTACAACATACAATTAGTTTTGTCAAACATACCCTACATTTTCACCAAAGATGTCAGTTGTTAGTAATTTTTTTAATCTTGTGGTTGATATTCATTGATGCAAGATCTACGGTTAATATAAGTTGAATTAGAGCGGCTGCGATTAAATTGCAAGTTCTAACGGCCTCAAAGCCTGCCAGGTGGCCACATGAAAATAGGACGTACCAACAACAATAATAAGGTTAATATCCACACGAAAAAATATAGTTGGAATCATAAATACTCCAAATACATAGAAGAGAAATGATTGTGAGACCTAGAAATGATTGTGAGACCTAAATATATATGAGTAATTTCATGTCGTGCCAATCATTTCTGTACGTAGAATTGATGTCAAATGTAGTCCTTACCCGATTCAATAATCATATATAAAAAAGGAAACTACTAAAATGCATTAAGAAACCATATGGATATTTTTTTAGGGCTAATGTATTTAAAATATATCTTACTTGTCACAAATTTGTGTAACAAACTTTTTTCTTGTAAATTCATGTACTAAACTTTCAAAAATCATTAATCTGGTGTATTTTTGGACCATTTTACCCTTCCTAATAAAAGGAGTCTTAATAAAATGAAGGGTAAAATGATCCGAAAATACACAAAATGACGATTTTTGAAAGTTTAGTACATGAATTTGAAAAAAAAAGAAAAGAAATTGTTACACATATATGAAATTTGTGACAAGTAAAATACATTTTAAATACATTAGCTCATTTATTTATTTATTTGACAAATCATTAGTGTCAACGATTAACTGCTAAAGCAAGTTTATGGTATTTATTTTTCCATCTATCTAATCTCATTGAGTGTATGCGTGTCTTATCATTATCAAGTTTAGCTCTATAATTAAACGACTTGTAATGTTACTCTATTGTTTGCAATTACATAGAAGTATATAGAACTTACAAAAAGCACATCCGAACACACCATAGCTCGTGCATGAACTAGAAAAGCTAGCTCAAATTAAAATGATAACTAATCTGGGCTCTATTAAATTACATGTTTCTAAAAGCCCATATTCATCATCCTTCGGAGGTAGGATATATTGAGCCAAAAACAATTTTTAACCCGTGTCTGCGATTTTTTTATAAACATTAACATTTACATATGATGACGTACCCTCCGCTCTGCTAACGAGCGTTATCGTCACTATGGTACTTAGCTTACCATTTGTACAAAGGGTATGATGTACCCTCCTAAAGGATGAAGCCTATGCCTTCGTCCTACACATAATGTTGGCATAAAGTCATTCACAATGGCTACCGCAAGGGAATCCGCCAACCTACACCAAAAACACTCATAGTGTCTAACCTCTATCATAGTTTGGAGCCCCCTCCGTCAAGGCCTCCATCATGGTTCGGAGCCTGGCCTCCGTCACTGTTCAGAGCCTGGCCTCCATCACAATTCAGAGCCTGGCCTCCGACAGGTTTGAAGCCTGACCTCTGTCAAGGTTCGAAGCCCTGTCGAACCTCTGACAAGGGTCGAAGCCTAAACGTCATAGCCTCTCCGCCTATGAGCGTGGGTATGATCGAGCTGGTCAAACAGAACTGGTCAAATAATATCTGGTCAAACAGAACTGGTCAAAAACCATGATCTTTTCCATGACCCTCTATAACTGCCTCCACACACCCTCTGTAACTGCTTTGTCAGATTCTTATGCCTATAAATAAGGAAGTCATCACAAGAGGTATATAACCTAACTTAACCCAGGAGATATCATCTTCTTCACCTCAATACTTTCATGACATAATCACCATGACTGATTCTCACACCGGAGGCGGTTCGCGAGGGCTTCCCCCGTGCTCCGTCTAACGTAGTGTCTTCTATTTCTTATTTTCAGGTTATCTTGCACTCGGCATCACCACCATCACACATAACTCCGTCAATCACCATTGACGGCCTGATATGTGCGTCTTTTTGTACAATCAGTGGCGCCATCCGTGGGACCCGCAACAATAAGTCCTGTTTTCCGAGTCAAATAACCATTTTCCATATATAACGGTCGAATTCAACCGTAATTCCCTACATACTTGTTACCACATGGTAGCACCACTGAAGTCTCCACTTTTATCTCTAATCACGAGATTTTCCACCAACCACAAACTTTACGTTTATCATTTCATCAGCCTCTGTCATGTTTAAACAGAGCAGTCTCTGTTACGGCCTCTGTTATGTTCGAAGGAGCCTCTGTTTGGCTTCATTTAGGATGAAGGGTCAAAGTCAGCGACCTCTGTGAAAATCTTTGTGGCCTCTGTCAAAACCTCTGTTATGGTCTGTTTTGGAGAGAAGGTTCAATAACCTTCGTAGGAGCCTCTGCTCGTAAGAGCCTCCGTTGCAGTCTCTGTAGCAACCTCTGTTATGGTCTGTTTTGGAGAAAAGGTCCAATAACCTTCGTAGGAGCTTCTGTTCGGGTTCATTTTGAGAAAAAGGTTTAAAGTCAACAGCCTTCATAAGAGCTTCCGTTGCAGACTCCGTAGCAGCCTCTGTTTGGGTTTGTTTTATGAAGAAGGTTCAAACTCAACAACCTTTGTAGGTGCCTCTATTCGGGTTCATTTTGAGAAGAAGGTTTAAATTCAATAGCCTTTATAAGAGCCTCCATTGTAGTTTCCATAGCAACCTCTGTTAAGGTCTGTTTTGGAGAGAAGGTTTAATAACCTTCGTAGGAGCCTCTGTTCGTAAGAGCCTCCGTTGCAGTCTCCGTAGCAACCTCTGTTATGGTCTGTTTTGGAGAAAAGGTTCAATAACCTTCGTAGGAGCCTCTGTTTGGGTTCATTTTGAGAAGAAGGTTTAAAGTCAACAGCCTTCATAAGAGCCTCCGTTGCAGACTCCATAGCAGCCTCTGTTTGTGTTCATTTTACGAAAAAGTTTAAACTCAACAACCTTTGGAGGAGCCTCTGTTCGGGTTCATTTTGAGAAGAAGGTTTAAAGTCAATAGCCTTCGGAGGAGCCTCCATTGCAGTTTCCGTAGCAATCTCTGTTATGGTCTGTTTTGGAGAGAAGGTTCAATAACCTTCGTCGGAGCTTCTGTTCGTAAAAGCCTCCATTGCAGTCTCCGTAGCAACCCCTGTTATGGTCTGTTTTGGAGAAAAGGTTCAATAACCTTCGTCGGATCCTCTGTTTGGGTTCATTTTGAGAAGAAGGTTTAAAGTCAATAGCCTTTATAAGAGCCTTCGTTGCAGACTCCGTAGCAGCCTCTATTTGGGTTCGTTTTATGAAGAAGGTTCAAACTCAACAACCTTCGTAGGAGCCTCTGTTCGGGTTCATTTTGAGAAGAAGGTTTAAAGTCAATAGCCTTCATTAGAGCCTCCATTGCAGACTCCGTAGCAGCCTCTGTTTGGGTTCATTTTATGAAGAAGGTTCAAACTCAACAAACTTCGTAGGAGCCTCTGTTAGGGTTCATTTTGAGAAGAAGGTTTAAAGTCAATAGCCTTCAGAAGAGCCTCCGTTACAGTTTCCGTAGCAACCTCTGTTATGGTCTGTTCTGGAGAGAAGGTTCAATAACCTTCGTAGGAGCCTCTGTTCGGGTTCATTTTGAGAAGAAGTCTCTGTTGCAGTCTTTGTCATAGGTTTTCCTAAGAAGAAAGTTTGAAATCACTAGCCCTCTGTTCCAGTCTCTATGGCAACCTCTGTTGTAACCTTCGCATTGATTCATTTAAGAAATTGGGGCACATAATGGTACACTCAAGTAGGGCCAGAACCTTCCTTCGCAAAATGTTTACCACAAGGTGAACAGAGATCGTACATTAATGACGGAGGATACCCTTTGTCAATCTGGTATGTTTTCTACGAAACTAGTATGCTATATTGCCTCTGTTTCACTACAAATCAGATTATCTACATATGAAACTTTTGATGTTTGTTAAGAGCACTATAAACCATCTTTTATTGAGCCTCTGCTTATGACACAATGATCATTAGAGATAGTACAACATTGACAGAGGATACCCTATGTTCCTAGAACCTCTGTTAGAGCTTTCATGTTGTTTTTAGCATAAAACATAATCCACACATGTTAAATACGTGATGTACATAAATAAGCATTAAGTAATTTTATACTAACTTTATTATGTCACTTGTGATGATAAATCCACTGCTGACAAAGCCACTTTTGACAAGGCATTTCACACAAGCTCTATTGAGATGACAGAGACTCACATCTGCGTATTATATATTAGCAAAATTTAGCATGGAACTTATATACTATTATCATATATTTTGAGATGACGGAGCCTCACACATGTTCACATAAGTCTCTGTCGATATGACTACGGAGCATCACATATGCTGACATAAGCCTTTGTCGACACAACTACAGAGCATAGCCTCTGATTCATAGATGTCTCCTACGACACGATTACAGAGCTTCGGATATGTTCACATAATATATAGGTGTCTCTGTCGAGACGATTACAGAGCATAGCCTCTGTTCACATGATTTATGTGTGTCTATGTAGACACAATTATAGAGCCTCGACTCTGCAAGTACAATTACATAACCTCATAGATGTAAAACTTACTTTATTTTGTTTAAAATCAATGTACTGAAAGCTTCTCATGGGAAAGAAAGCATTATTGGTAGTTGTCTTAGTATTCATTGCAAAATGATGTAATCCTCTCTACCAATTCAATGATATAATATATTTCCCACAAATCTCTTGCTTCGTTTCTTAAACACAATGATTTGTTCAGCCAAGTCGTTTATGAGTTTCAATGTCGAAAGGTATGGCATAAGGTATGACAGAAGCCTTATAAGATTACTAAAGCCTATCAACACATTCACATTAACTCTCCTAATAGTTTATAGTATTATAAACAAAGCTATAAAACTTAAAGGATTAAAGATAGAGTGGGTCGCGATCCTCTGTCAGTGATCAAAATTGGTCACAATATTCTTGGTGTTGTAATTTACAAACAATGAGGTTATTACACCTTAGGTTGTAAAATTTAAGCGTCAGAAAAATGGCGTACGAGAAGTGCACAAGAGACATGTATTTCCCTACTTGATTTCATTTAAACTAGGGCCTTAACCCTAGTACCTGCATCATACGGCTGAAGCCCATTCAATATTGTCTTTGGCCGAAGCCACATACCACGCAAAATAGTAAATTGTCCAAGGACTACTACTTTGATTAAATGAAGTCCATAAGCTTCGTATACATACAAAATATACAATCTTCTAGGTCTATATTACTTAAAGATTAATCCTTGTTCGATTTATCACAAGGAAGTATTTCCTTTAAGTCAAAAGCATTACATTCAGAGTGTACGCATCACTTTCAACCGAGGGGCTTGATGATATACCCTCCAGTCAATTTGAAGGTCTCCCCTTCATACTCACTTCGGAGCTACATTCCGACATACTTGGAAAACCTCCAAAAATATTCTTTGGCATAAAACCATTCATCTTTGATATGGTTACCAGTTGAGAATTCACCAATCGAAGGCCTAAGCCCTTCGGGGTATGCTCTTCGAAGATATTAATGCAAAGGTTCCATAAGACCAATTCAAACCCGCGTTCATAACCTTATCAAGGCTTTCCCGGCAGGATAGGGATCGTGGGACATTAACCAGGCGGTTACCTAAAATCATGGGACACCCACCCCCATGATCCTCGCATCAAGTTGGTGAGCATGTCAGAGCCTATGATTCGCGATAAAATGCCATTATGTCATGCATTATAAAACAAAGCCAAGTTTATACACAAACCTTGGTACCTTTCGACAACGCAGTGTATGTACAAATAAGTTCCGATAAAACTCACTTATAACTAAAAGCGAAAGTTATATGGCAAAACCTAATACACACGCTCCTTATATAACAAAGGGTTTAAGACTACTTATGTCTAATCTCATGCCTCCTACGAAGTCATAATATTATACTGGGGGGCTTAATGAGGTGTCCACCATGATAGAGTCAAATGTGGACTATTAAAAACAAGTATAGCTACTTTTATATTTGATTTGACAAAACAAAAGTAGTAGAAATTGTTACCAAGTCTTTTTTAACAAAGCAATCATAAGTCTAAAGCCATGCACTCTTCGCATGCATAACAATAGACTGGGGGGCTTGATGACGTACCCTCTGCTCTGCTAATGAGCGTTATCGTCACTATGGTACTTAGCTTACCATTTGTACAAAGGGTATGATGTACCCTCCTAAAGGATGAAGCCTATGCCTTCGTCCTACACATAACGTTGGCATAAAGTAATTCATAATGGCTACCGCAAGGGAATCCGCCAACCTACACCCAAAGCACTCATAGTGTCTAACCTCTGTCACGGTTCGGAGCCCCCTCCGTCAAGGCCTCCGTCATGATTCGGAGCATGTCCTCCTTCAAGGCCTCTGTCACTATTCAGAGCCTGGCCTCCGTCATAGTTCGGAGTCTGGCCTCCGACAGGTTCGAAGCCTGACCTCTGTCAAGGTTCGAAGCCCTGTTTGGAGCCCCCTCCGACAAGGGTCGGAGCCTAAAGATCATAGCCTCTCTGCCTATGAGCGTGGGTATGATCGAGCTGGTCAAGCAGAACTGGTCAAATAATATCTGGTCAAACAAAATTGGTCAACAACCATGATCTTAGCCATGACCCTCTGTAACTGCCATGACCTATGTAACTGCCTCCACACACCCTCTGTAACTGCTTTGTCAGATTCTTATGCCTATAAATAAGGAAGTCATCACAAGAGATATGTAACCTAACTTAACCCAGGAGATATCATCTTCTCCACCTCAATACTTTCAAGACATAATCACCATGACTGATCTCACACCGGAGGCGGTTCGCGGGGGCTTCCCCCCGCGCTCCGTCTAACGTAGTGTATTCTATTTCTTATTTTCAGGTTATCTAGCACTCGGCATCACCACCATCACACCTAACTCCGTCAATCACCATTGACGGACCGGTATGTGTATCGTTTTGTACAATCAATATACATCAACCATTTCCTGAGTATTCCGAATATCATGTTTGGTTTTTTACCATTAGAAGTAGAACATATGTATTGAAAGTTAAATCAAGTAAAAAAAAGTTAGTATTGTTTTTCACTTGAATATCTATACTTTGAAGGAGACCACCTTTGCAATTTGCATGCAAAGTTCTCTATCACGTGCACGTACTTACATAGCATACACTAAACATGTTTCATTAGTCTACTAATATGCACCCAAGTACATTTATAACATCCAACATTTATTGCAAAATCATCTCCTAGACTTGATAAAGAGAGTAAGAAGTTTAAGTCAATCAAGAAACTTTCTCTGTAACATTCATATATTTATGTCAAGTGAAGTAACCTTAATATATGATTCTCCAATAATAAATTAGCATTTCCTCGGGCAATTCAAGCCGATGTGTTGGGAAAGCTAGCTGGTGCATTCTCAACCTCTTTTTGTTTTCCTGCAATTTCATTCTGTTAGGAATTAGAAAATTCCATAGTGAAGAGTCGGTCACCCCAAATGTTATCTAGCTTAAGTTAGCTCGTAGACTTGTCGTTTGTTACATTATTTAGTAGTTTATTTATTAGTTTGTAGCGTAGTTTAGCTTAGTGCAACACCGTGGAGGAAGGACGGGTCTTTACCCACTGTATCCCTGATCCACAGGCCGATAGGAGGTCGTTGAGTCTGTAAGTATAAATACCCCTTCCATCCATGGAAGGGGTGGTGCTTTTCAATCTAATACTCTACAATTTGTGAAGTAACTCTCTACCAAGAAAACACCCAACTCTCTAACTTTCTCTCTCTAATGGCAAACATGTATTTTGATCATCCAAGACCACCCGAATCATCAACACAATAATATACACGATCCTACAATTGGTATCAAGAGCCAAGGTTATTGTGTTGTTCGATTTATGGTGGTTTCTTCATGATGTGTTAAACTGTTTTTGTGATATTTTATTTGTTGGAAAATGTTTGTGTTTACAGTTTATGCATGTCATATCATCTTGGTCTTAAAAGTCAATCAGTTTTTATGTTGTTTCAAACTTTCTGTCTTTGGTTCTTGTGTCTTTGCAGTCCAGAAATAAGTTTCTTGGTAACATAAATTTTGTGACTTGTTTTTGTACCATCTCGTGAACGGTTTTTCTGGTCAAATGGTCAGATTTTTTATGGTCCAAACGGTGGTTAAATGGTTATCGTATTCGTGGTCAAACCAGTCTAAAGAAGCAGTTTCATATGAATTTTTCTGGGTTTGTTTGAAGATGGTCGGAAAATGGCATGAGATTCTTTCTAGCGACTTGGCCTCATATTTGTCTAGATTCACTGTCCCTCTGTAGCGACTTGGTTATTCGTTGACTTTCTTGAAAGTCAATAGCGAGTTATGTTAAAAAAGGCTGTGCTAGCGAGTTATAAAGAAGATTTGGCTAGCGACTTGGTTTGAAAACAAAGCTAGCGACTTGGTTTGAAAACAAAGCTAGCGACTTGGTTTGAAAACAAAGCTAGCGACTTGTGTAGCGAGTTGACTATTTAGTCAACTCAAGTCAATAGCGACATAAAAAGCTAGCGACCTGTTATGGATAAAAGGCTAGCGACTTGGCTAGCGACTTGCTTTGAAAACAGAAAGGATGAAGAAGAGACTACGACCACTAGACCAACAACAATTACCATATACCATAACATCAACTCGACCTCAGATTCATTAACCATCATCAGTGCAACATACTAAATTGGAAATGAAAACGACATGGAAGTATGACATCTGAACAGCCGATTCACATACTTAATAACCACCAATCTCACAATCAGATTCCATCACCATCGACTACCACAACAACACATCTATCCCATATCCTAACTTTTAAAATGACTCAAAAACAGATAAATATTTTCAAGCGATCTCTGAATCGTTCCACGTTAGTCATCATCTTTGTTAGATTTGTTTTGTGGAACATATATCATCACTGACCAAACTCATATGATAATATCCGAAGTACATGAGGGAAAGACAAAGTCATCTACGATTCCATCTTCTTTTCAGTTCGGTTTTAAATAAATAAGATCTCAGTCATCTCTTGTGTGTAACAAAATATCAAAAGTTGAAACCACAAAAGAAGTTACATCACTGACCAGATTCAAGATCATACGTAAATACATTTGGAATGATCTCAGATTTTCCTTTTCATGGGCTAAAAGACCTTTCAAAGATCTTATTTTCAGATTCATACAAACCCCAAGGAAAACATCATTGATCTATACTTGTGATAATTTATGATCTTAAAGAAAAGGTTATAACAAATATGTTACCCCTTTTTACTTTGAATCATGGATTTTTGTCAAAGATAATGAATTTGAGTGAACCTACCTGAAATCATATTCTTTATATTGATGCCGTCCCTTGTCGGAGACCTTCTTGCCATCCCTGTGGCATTCTCGTCACTCAAGCCATCTCTATGGCGAGCCCTATGATTGATTGCCTTATCGTGGAAAGCATGTATGTGGAAAGGCATATGGTTGTAAGATGGAGATGCAATTTGGTTATGTGAGATTGTGAAGAGTTTTTTTGTAGCAGGTTTGAGAAAGAATATGTGAAGAGAGAGGTGGAGGGATATGAGATTGTGATTAGGGTTAGGGCATGAGTAAGTTTAGGGATATGAGCGTTTAAGTATCTTATTACTTAACTCTCTGAATGGGCCGGGTATTTGATCTCATTTGATGGACCGGATTTTTGATTTCACTAGGGACTATTTGGAACATTAACGAGTAATCTCTTGGTGGACCGGGTATATGTTTTTCAGCTAGACCGGGCCTATGTAGGCATTTGTGATGGATTGGATTTGGAGTTGATCAGGTTAGTTTATCAATTGTTATCAATTGATCAGGTATAAAACGGATATATGGATATATGGATATATTGATCGGGTTTATCAAATGTTACTGAATCAAGATTTACGTTACTAAAACGGATATATGGATTTCATTGATTGAATCGGAATGATGCTAACGTTGGTGTAACAAAAGTGTGATTAATGGCGTTACTAACTTTGGTGTTTAGTCATGATATCCGTATATGTTTCGAAATGATATAATACAAATTTTAACTCATACTGTATCAAATGTGTTAATCCAAATTTAATTTTTGGATTAATATGATTTGATTAATTTTGGTTAAAAGGTTGTATTTTATTCATTAAACTTCTTGGTGAATACACATTTCACGGCTAGTTTCTACATGTTGAATTAGAATGACTACGGGGTTATTTGTATGATATTTCTCATTTGGATTTGAAGTAAGATTTTCCGGGCACGTTTACTTATTTCGTCTTCTTTCTTTCTACCCTTCCGCGAAGATGACTTGTTTGGGCATTTATAGAGTGTGATAAAGACTTGGCTATTTAGGTACGGTTGTGATTCGTTCTCGGTTAACCCACAACGTAACTTTCACTTCGGTGTCTCACGCAGTTGAGGATACATCAAGAGGTTTTGTACATTGGGTACACCGTTTCTTCTTCACAAGGATTAGTACAAGGTTAAGTAACAAATCTGGGAAATTCTACTTCATGATCAAGTTTGGTATATCGGGTTTACTTCTCCATGTGGTCATTAAAATAGCCGACAGATTGTGTGATTGATGTGTTTTCCAATGTGTTGATTGGATGGTTGATGATGTTGATGATGTTGGATTATGGACCGTTGATGAACCGCTGCATGTTCCCCTAAAACAGATATTCTCTGAAACCAAAGTCGTCGTAACACATTCAAGCTGACATTGTTTACGGTTTTGACTTGATTTTGTAAAATCCCGTGAAAGAACCTATTTCTCGGTTTAAATAAAAGAGTTGTAAAATCCCGTAATGATGGAACCATCTTGGAGAAGAGAAAGTGTAATTCTGGATCTTTTGATGTTGGTGCCACGGTTTCTGCTTCGAAGAAGGGATAAAAGGGTGTACTTCATGAATTGGATGTGTGTTTGGATATTCGTCATGGCGGTTTGGTTACTTCAAAGTTTTACGGGGTTATGCTCATTAAACCATGGTCGGGATGAAACCATTATCAAAGTTCATTTAAATGTCAAAGAAGGCTAGATTTGAGCAGTTCAGAAGATGTGACATCGGCGTTAATTCAGTATTATTTATTTGAGGTTGAAGTGAATTATCACGGGCGAGTGTACTTAGTATCTGAAGGTATCGGGGATGGATGGATGAAGATTCTTCATGATCCTTGTTCGAGCTTATTATCAAAAACGAAGACTTGGAAATCTAGTTATTGTTGGGTGACTTTTACCTCTTCTTTTACCACTTGGGGGAATTGGGCTCTTATCACCTTAAAATAACTATCACTTAAAGGAGTTACGTTGTAGTGCTCAGTGTCACATTCAATTGTGGATTTTCAAAAGGTAATGTACGTCTATTACTTGATGGTTGGTTGGTTGAAGAGTATAGAGTACTTAAGAGATTCAATGGAGCATGAATTCTCGGCACCGCTCTTTGTTACATATGTGCAAGTTTAAGTCACGAGTTCGGGTTAGTTTTACTTCAGGGTCAAATTCATCATATTGGGTTTTCTCCATCAGCTGTCACGACAAATAGCCTACAGAATGATAATGGGGATGATTACATGTTTTGCTAAGAGAGCAGAAAAGAGAGAGATAATGACGTCTGTTCACATCAGTTCAGGCCTCGTACTCTAAAGAAAAGAAATGTGTACGTTTCAGTGCGCATTATCTTCGAAAGAAGAGAAATCTTCTTATGACGTATGAACACAACAGTTCATGCCTCGTTCCTCAAAGAAAAGAAAAGTGTACGCTTCAGTGCGCTTTATCTTCTGAAGAAGAGAAATCTTCTTATTATGACCATTCTCATCAACATGCTTCATACTTTTTCCATGCGCTTCAGTCATCAAGTGAACCGAGCTATCACTGATTGTTTTCTCATTCCACTTGCTCGTTTATAATGAAGATGGCGACATCATGTGCTGATTTTGCGGGGGAGAAGTGTGAATAGACTACATTTGGATAATGTTCACTTGTTTAATCAAGAATGGCATCTCCGTATGCAATTCTTGAGGGGGAGAAGAAGTATGATAATACTGCATGGTTGATTGTAATATGAGAATATATGGTCATACGGCTCCTAACTCATGTAAGAACCGAGCTTCTTCTTATCGGGTCTGTTTTGTAAAATCCCGCGAAAGAACCTATTTCTCGGTTTAAATCATAGACATGTAAAATCCCGTGACAATGGAAACATCCTGGTAATTGTAAAGTGCATTTCTGGATCAATCATACGGTTTGTTCTTGGTTTTGTAAAATCCCGCGAAAGAAACTATTTCTCGGTTTAAACTATAGAATTGTAAAATCCCGTGATGATGGAACCATCTTGGAGAAAGGAAAGCGTATCTCGGGGTCGTCTGATGCTGGTGTTACGGGTTCTGTTTTGAAGAAGGGATAAAAGGGTGTACTTCATAAATTGGATGTGTGTTTGGATATTCGTCATGGCGGTTTGGTTACTTCAAAGTTTACGGGGTTATGCTAATTAAACCGTGGTCGGGATGAAACCATTATCATAGTTCACTTAATAAGTCAAAGGAGGCTAGATTTGAGCAGTTCAGAAGATGTGACAACGGCGGTAATTCAGTATTATTTATTTGAGGTTGAAGTGAAATATCATGGGCGAGTGTACTTAGTATCTGAAGATATCAGGGGATGGTTGGATGAAGATTCTTCATGATCCTTGTTCGAGCTTATTATCAAAAACGAAGACTTGGAAATCTAGTTATTGTTGGGTGTCTTTTACCTTTTCTTTTACCACTTGGGGGAATTGGGCTCTTACCACTACGAAATAACTATCACTTTAAGGAGTTACGTTGTAGTGCTCAGTGTCACATTCAATTGTGGATTTTCAAGAGGTAATGTACGTCTATTACTTGATGGTTGGTTGGTTGAAGAGTATAGAGTACTTAAGAGATTCAATGGAGCATGAATTCTCGGCACCGCTCTTTGTTACATATGTGCAAGTTTAAGTCACGAGTTCTGGTTAGTTTACTTCAGGGTCAAATTCATCATATTGGGTTTTCTCCATCAGCTGTCACGACAAAGAGCCTACAGAATGATAATGGGGATGATTACATGTTTTGCTAAGAGTGCAGAAAAGAGAGAGATTATGATGTATGACGCTCCTAACTCATGTAAGACCGAGCTTCTTCTTATCGGGTCATCTTTACATGGAGTTTCTTCTTAAGAGCCGTTGGTTGACATCTTCACTCAGATTGATGAGTTTATCGACAAAGTGCTTCCGGTTAATGCTTCACGTACACATCAACATGATGATTCCGAACAATCTCTCTGTTCTTGTTTGATGTGATTGGTAGTTTGGTGTTACCATCTTATGTGTTCGTTGTAGCCTGATTGCTGATTTCCTTGATGAACATCTTTCTGTTCTTGTTTGATTGGGAGGGATTTTAGTTAAGGGGATTTGCAAGATGTAAGTTGATTGGGATGCTTTTTGGTGATGTTCTTGTTTTTGGTGAGTTGAAGATGTTAACTATCTATTCCCCAACTGGACAATCTTGAAGAAGGTCGAGTCTGCAGTCTGTTCTACATTTCCTGCTACATGTTAGAAGACTAAAGACGAGTTGCAATTAACGATCTAAAGACTTCTTCTTAATCTGGGCTGTTATCAAACAGATTGTCGGTTTAGGGGAGAGCACTAATTGGGGGATAGTGAAAAGTCAGATTTAATCCCCAATTAGACTTGCTCACATTCTGCAGCAAGTTGATTCTCACAGATACATCTGAGCTAATGATGTTCTTCTCAAATGATTTCTAGTACATGGGCTTAAAATATGTTGCTGATTCTGAAGTATCAAAACCAGCAAGGGGGAAGGAGACACGTATCTAAACGCGAGTAAACTTGATGAACTTAATACTTCTAAGTAATTGAAGATATCCCGGGAAGACAAATGTTATTACCGCAGAGAAACTCAAGGTTTGACTCATGGTGAGTAACTTGATGAACTTAATTCTTCTAAGTGATTGAAGATATCCCGGGAAAACAAATGTCATGACCGCTGAGAAACTCAAGGTTTTACTCATCAAGGCGTTTAGTGTTCTTATTCCAACTATGTGGGAGAAGAGATGGAAGAGTTAGTTTCTGAAGATGAAAGAGGTACACAAGTGTGTGATGATTTTGATGTTATCACAATCATCAGGGGAGAGAGATTGTGTACATTGGGGATGCTCAGCTGTTTTACTTGAGGGCTTAATCAGTGATTCAGATATATAATCACTTATTCCGGAGTTGAAGATCCGCAGAGATAGTCCTCCGCAGAGATAATCAGTGATTCGGCCTGCCTCTTCAATGTTATCGGTTATTCTCTCTTTGGGCAGTCGGGTACTTCGGGTTCTTAAGCTTCATACACTTTCTTTAGGGGGAGAGAAAAGTATACATCGGGGTTATTCTTTGGCTATTGGACTTAATCTGCTACTTCGATGGTATAAGTTTCTTTGTCTTTGGGTATATGTGTATTTGGGTTCGTGAGCTCTAGTCTAAGAGACTGACTGCATCAATTCGTCTACTTGGGGGAAGTGGTTTCTTGACTACCTTTTGGAATGGATCGCTTCAGACGTCAGTAGAAAAGAAATTTGAGAAGATTATTTTATGTGTGGGATGATACGTTGCTGTTCTTCTTGATGATATAACCCCGAATGGAGATCCTCGATTATCGTTCTTAAATGGAGCAGCGGGATTTATGATAATGGTGTGCTTTCTTGTGCACCTGGCTAAAGCAAGCTTGAAATAGAGCTTCGAATCTGCTCACCTTAAGGATTTTCGGTTTGGGGGGAAGCTGCCAGAGTCTCACTTTCGGATGGTTCAATTTCTCTCAATTCAGGAGCCTCGAAAGCTTTGGTGGTGAATGTTTAAGAGATGATGACTTCTATCTTCTACAACGGGGCTGTTCGATATCCTTATCTCGGTACTCGTATCATCATCTTCTTTAACTATATCATCTATTCTATCCTTGTAAATATTTATTCGAAAAACAAAATACAAAAATATAAAACCAACAAAAAGAAATAGAAAAATATAAAACCAACAAAAAGAAAATAGAAAAATATAAAACCTTCAAAAACCCATAAAAATCAGAAAATTTCAAAAATACCAAAAATATGTTTTCTAAAGACATGTCTTCTGGTATCGATAACATCTGCGGTCTTAGAAATGTCATTCAATAATGGCACGGGACTTTAGATGAAGTTCGAGCAGGAGGTGTAAATATTTCTTTTTAAACATGTCTCAAAATATGGCTTACAGTTACTTCTGACTGTGACCCGCGCTTAAACCATGGCTTGCTATTATTTCTGATAGCAACCCGCTCTTCATGGAAGGAAAGTGTTGCGCTAAATCTATTTTCAAAATATTTCGTGCACTTTTCCTAAAAACAAATTTTGAGGAAAGTATGTCGAAGGACTGCTGTTCCTACACAAATGTTTTTCCGTCTATAATTCTTCAGAAAAATATTTGTTGCTTTCAAAAAAATGGTGGGAAATAAGTTGCTTGAAAAACAATCAGTTTCAAAGTTTTCGTAAAAAATTGAAAACTCAATCAATGACTTCAGCGCTTTTAACCTTTTCAGAAAAATGAGTCATTGATTGAGGGGGAGAATGTTTTCAAATCTATATCATCTAACGAGCTTTCTTAATTATCCTACGTGCTTAATTAAAAATGATATTTGCCTGTGTCGAAGGACTAGGAATTTAGGATATGATTGTTAGGTTTAGATGATTAGAGTTTGATTAACACATAAACCCCATGCCTTATATGAACTGATTGATATGTTGAATTGACTTGAATTAGTCGATTGTTGTTTGGGTGATGTCGACCACCATATATCTGTATGTGTGTTCACTAACGTATGCAGGTATATTGGTATAAAAGAATGTTCCCGATCCGGATCCCACAATTGAAGATGATTGGATGCCGAAAGGAAAGGGTAACTATTTCTTGGGTTGACAGATGAAGAAACGGAGCTTAATTGGACTTCTATGGAGAGTTGGCATAAATGCAACGTAAGAGGTCTCACTGCATCAGCAGGTGGTTTTCTTCTAATTGAGTGAAGAAACGGAGCTTAATTTGACCTCAGTTGGCATTCAAAATGCAACGTAAGAAGAAGTCTCACTGCATCAGCAGACGGTTTTTCTTCCATGCCCTACAGCAACAACAGAAGCTTCTCAACCACCCATCGTATCTTTGTGCAGGATAATTGTGATTATACCATTTTCTTTTAACAATTTTTATCTAAGATTGTTTTGAAAAATGGAAAAATATGTGTTTTGAAAATAAATTGGACTTAATTTTGAAAATCACCGGACTTCATTTTTATCAAAACCTATGTCACTCAATCAACGACTACGGTCATCGATTGAGGGGGAGAGTGATTTAAAATAAAATATTTTCAAACGATGTTTCTTCACAAAAGTTCCGTCTTGTACGATAATAAGTGGTGATCTAAAGATTTAATGTTATGTCATGGTATGATTTTTTCTTTAGAATCAAGGTCTTTCGAAATGAAATTTTTTCTGTTCTTGTTTGATTGTGAAATTGTTTTGTTTTACTTAAAAGATCTCTTAAAAACTATCATACCTGACACTAACAATCTTTAATGTCTTAAAATGGTCCTTATCTGTCATCTTTCAAAATTGAATCCTGCCACGTCTTTCCCCAAATTTTTCTAAATGATTTAAATAAGTTGGGATCACAAATCTCAAATGGTTTGATATTTCTGATCGGGGTAGAGATCGTGATTTAAATCTCAAATCTGTTTTAAATGGAATTGGTTTTAGTCCTTTATAGGCACTCTTGCCTCCATGTGCCAAACGATTTCAAATATACAATGCACATGTTGAGGAGGAGGATTTATCCAAAAACCAGATGAGTATTTAAACAAGGCCACATTTTCTCCCATGTTTTCTAAACCTAATTAAATCACTTGGGATCCAAAATCTCAAAGGGTTTGATATTTTTGATCGGGGGAGAATTTGTGATTTAATAATGAAATTTGATAAATGATGATCGTTTTGATTCAATTGTGCAGGCTGCTCTCTCATATGTGCTAAACGCTTTCGAATGTCGAAGCACATATTGAGGGGGAGCAAAACCATCGAGGTACAAAAGTTTTTTTTAAAAAGAGATCTATAAAGTACCTTGATTGAGTTATCAAATGGTTTTCTTAATGGCTTTTGTAATCGTGGATGTGCTTCAAAAGAACTCTTGCCTCTATGTGATAAAATTGATTTTAAATATCCTATGCACATATTGAGGGGGAGAATTTTACCATGAAAATCAAATGGCTTTTTCGTATGAAAATTGTGATCAAAGAAAATATTTCAAAGTCCTCTTGTCTCATTGTGCTGAACAATTTCTAAATCATACGCCCATGTTGAGGGGGAGGTTTTCTAAATGATCAAAACTATTAGGGTACAAAATGTTTTGATCTCGTATCACAAGTACCTTGATTGTTTTTCCAAATGATTTTTTCAATTGGTTTCAAGGAAGAATGAACAATACCAAAAGACCGACCAATTTACTTTATGCATGGAGTTATAAGGATGGTTAGGTTAGGTATTTGTTCCCACGATCCGCCAGAACCGGAGGGATCTACCCAGGGACAATCCACTAGATAGTGTAGAGTCCTTAGGTATATTGAAAAAAAAAGAGAAAAATGAGAAATGGGAAGAGTGCGGACTGAGACAGAGCTAGTACTGGAATAAACCCAACAAGGTTCTAGTTATGAAGTCTCGGTAAGCACTGAAGGGGTTGAAGAATGAAAAAGAACTGAATGTGAAAAAGGGTGAAACGAAATAGCCCTCCATCAATTCAACCTTAGGGCAGAAACCGGGTTCAATACATATGCTACTGGTTGTTACTAAGGTAACACTGGTATTGAAGACAAGACGTCATGGACCCAATGACGCACTGCACTAAACTTCCCAAGCCACTCAAGTTCCTCTTAAAAGGGCTTGTTTCATTCTCACGGGGAACCGACATAATCTATCGACTTTCTCTTAGAGATGGTTGATATTGAAGTAGGAGACCCTCTCCCTAGTCTCCGACTCAGGAACCAAATGTGCACTAATTGAGTCTAGAGCCAAGAGATCATCCACAATATCTCGTTAGGACACTAAATTCTTGAAGACTTGCTTTTTCACACAATGTGGAAAGTAAGTATATATTAAGAGTCCTACGCATTATCCTTGTGGTATTGCCAGAACATTCGAGTGATATGTAAAAAATATTCACGATGAAGATGGAAATCCTTCTAGAGCCAACATCTAACAAGCTCTTGGTGGGTGACATGTGAAATCTTGCAAAAGATCAAGCTTGTGACAACTGGATAGAAACGATGGGGAGATTCATTCTTGAATCAACCTTGGTCCAGGAATGGAATTGACGAATACTTTTGGAAAAACCGTTCGATGTGCAAACCTTCTTTTCTCTAGCACGTCGAATGTGTATTCATTTCTAATTCAAAAAGTATATCTGATTGAAAAATACTTTTAGAAAAACCGTTCGATGTGCGAATCTCTTCTTTTCGCTAGCACGTCGAATGTGTACTCATTCTCTAATACAAAAAGTATTTTGATTGAAAATTGATCTTTCTCATAAAACGTTCGTCGTATTGCAAAACTCTTTCTTCAAGCAATACGCGATTGTTTTTCAAATCATTTTTCATCAATCAGTGAATCTCAATTTGCTGGTTCACTCACTCCGTGTTGTCTTCTTTGAGACGTTCCGGTTTGAGAACAGCTAGAACAGCTGCGAAACCCTGTCAAGGAGATTCTTAGGAATCCTACCTGATCACAGGCAGTACTTGTACTGATCAACGGGGAACCGTGGGCCGTGTACCTCAATTCAACGAAAGTGATCAAAGACACTTTCGTGCGCTTTATTGCTAACTGTCGTATGCAGGTACACCCCGACGATTGCAGCTGATCAGAATTGAGGAGTCAATCCAAAGCCGCATGTTCACAGCAACCTCACTTAATTGAAGAAATCATGACTGGTGCATATCTACATAACCTGGTTCTGATATTTTTATACTATGCTTCTGCTACGCTGCTGCAAATATCATGAACCAGTAAGGCTTCCGCTACTCTGATGGAAAGATGTCATGATTCAAAAGTGTGAGCATGTCGGTCCGAAAGTCACAACTTCACATGCTGGCAACACAACTAAGGGTGATCCAGAGATTTACTGTGGCTGATGATCTCAAAGAAAGCTCGAAGATCATCAAAGATGTGGATCAGTTCAAAGACCTCCACTGAAAGTACAAATCAATGCGGACTTTGAAGTTGCACTACAAAAGCACAAAGATTGCGAAATTGAAGAATTGAAGTCTACGAGCTCAAGAACAAAGTCAAGAATAGAATGCTAGGATTCGAAATGTAAAACATGGGGTGACCTCCCTTAGGGGGAGATTGTTAGGAATTAGAAAATTCCATAGTGAAGAGTCGGTCACCCCAAATGTTATCTAGCTTAAGTTAGCTCGTAGACTTGTCGTTTGTTACATTATTTAGTAGTTTATTTATTAGTTTGTAGCGTAGTTTAGCTTAGTGCAACACCGTGGAGGAAGGACGGGTCTTTACCCACTGTATCCCTGATCCACAGGCCGATAGGAGGTCGTTGAGTCTGTAAGTATAAATACCCCTTCCATCCATGGAAGGGGTGGTGCTTTTCAATCTAATACTCTACAATTTGTGAAGTAACTCTCTACCAAGAAAACACCCGACTCTCTAACTTTCTCTCTCTAATGGCAAACATGTATTTTGATCATCCAAGACCACCCGAATCATCAACACAATAATATACACGATCCTACACATTCAAACGCTTCTTTTGGATCCCTTCCAGATCTATTGAAGAAACTAACATGTCCTGCGCTGGAGGGAGTGGGACGCCTTCATTTGGTGGCCTTGGAACTGCAGTAGTACTCTTCTTCATTGCAGCTTCTAACACCTAACACAAGCAATTAATTTAAGTAAATTATCTCTTTTTTTAGCAACGACTAGTAAAATGGGTAGGGCACGTACCTCTCGTGAAGGCGGCTGGGTGACGTTTAAGTATCTTCTCGACTCGATAGCGAGTTGGACATCAGCTCTATTGATAGTAGCCTTGTCAGCATGGCTTGAGTATCTTTGTGCATCCGCGAGTAACTCCATTGCAGTGAGATAATACACTTCTTAGAATTTGTGTATGACAGAGGGTTCATAGTCCTTAACCCCCATTGATTCTAGCATTTCTTTGATCATCTTCGCGTCCCTTGCCTTATTGTCATCTCCATCAGCCATTATGCTCAAATTCTGCAGTTGTTGAAGTACTAACTACTAAGGTACGCTAAAAAACTGATATTAACAAAAGTAGTATGTTTCAAAAATGGCAAGTTCATATGGGAGTACGTAGTGTTGTTTAGTATACTCCGTAAGTAACATACGTACAAAATACCATACTATATATACTATGAAAACGACGCATTTCAATTTTTAATCGTAATTATTAGTTCCCAAATAATAACCATGAATTGTTTATCACAATTGATCAACACCAACATTCAAAAGTAGAGCTGAATGTGATCCTCAACTTTTTGAGCTACCGAGAGAAAAACCTCAAATTAAATTGAAGTAGGTGTATAGACATAGAAAATTAATAATTTCAAATATCTCCGAGAAGAGTGAATTAATAGAGGAACATTCAGAGTTCATCTTCTACTGCAACGACTGAGCGCTTCATACCAACAAAAAAACCCTTACTAGTTTAGTATACATCCATGTCCGTGAACACATTAAACATATGATTAGTTAAGAGTTCTCTAAAGGGTAAGAAAACTCTTTCACATTAAACTATACTTGGTTTTCAAATTTGTCAATTTGGAACCTTCAAATCAAAGAACACATTTCTTGGTAAATTTTCACCGATATCTTTAAAAATCTCTAATAGAAAAATACTAACGTCAATGTTTAACTTCTTAGATCTCAAAGCATGTAGATGTATTCTTAACAAAAATTATACCGCTTCTGATTTACCTTTCAGTAGTTCTAATAGAGTTTAAAAGCAAAATAAGTGAAAATCATAGTATCATTTAATTCAAAAAAAAATAAAAAAAAAAATAGAGTAACGAAAAACAAAAAACAAAAGCAAATTTAGTTTTTCCTTGCATGCTCAAATCAATAGATTTCTACATTCAACAAACAAAACAATGAAATTTAAAAACCAACTGACTTATCAACCAATGACTATTTGCTTTCATAATCAAAGTAAATTGTGTATAGAACATTAAAAGTTTGAAACACCTAAACCGATAAAGTAAATGATGTAAACAATAACACCTAGATAATATATGAAACATGAAAATGATTAATGACTTCATCATGTAGCATGTACTTAAAATGAAAATTATAAGTTGTGTACCTGGGTTTGTTGTGTGGCGTTGTTGCTCTCAGGCACAGAAAGAAAGAAAGCAAGAAATGAGAATGTAGCAGTGTAGCACTAAGTTGGTAGGATTTTGGGCTTTTTGTATTTGTTTATTTCTTTTTATTAAATGCATAATGGCAAACTTTAACTTAATTCTCATGTTGGAATATATGATTTTTATGTAGATGACAACACAATTAATTATGTCCATATCAAATAATGTAGCTTTTTTCTTTACTCAAAATAGTAATGTCTTAAATTTTATTGTTAAATAATTACGTATTTTTATTATTCTAGCTATAAGTATCTTAAATGATTTAGGATGTTATATGTAAAAGCTAAAATGTAATAAATGTATTAACTACGTACTTATCCTTTCTTGAATAAAATTAAATCACTTTTTTTGTGATTCAAACTAGTTGTAAACATACTCAAAACAAAGAGAAAACACAAATAAATACGAAAGATGTATGAAACATCAAAACTTTATATCGTTTTGTTTCATCAAAAAACTTAATGTTATCCATTTGTGCGAATGGATGAGTTTGGTAAAATGATTTTAAAAGCTTAATTAACTATTTGCCAAAATGACTTGAAAATAACAAAACAAAGTTTGCAGCTTGTAAATGTAACTTAGAAAAATTTATAAATTGATTCTAGCTCTCTAAAATGATAATATATGTCAAGAGTTTATTTTATATCTATTTATTTTCAGGATTAATCTCAGCCGCACATATCATTTGATTTATTGGTAGATCATACATGAATAAACATCCATTTTCACCACTCTCACCTCCGTTTTATTTAAAATTAAAACTCACTTTCACCCTTCGTTTTTAAAAATAATATATTTTAAAAACCGTTAATCGTTAGGCGAAACAAATTACACGATTACTACATGCATTTAGTTATCTTTCAATAGAAAGGCACTTACATTTACTTTCGACATAACATTTTTTTAGGGAGGGGGGGGTGAGGTTTGATAACATCAAATTGTCCTGATATTCTAAGAGTTAATTTCCCCCTTTATCATCACATTATGAGTAAAATACTACTGAAAACATCCTTATTCATTATTATTTCATTTCAGGATCTATTTTATGCAAGGAAGCGGTAAATGGATATTTCCAAGCCTAAATGATAGCTTTTCTCTCAACTATGGCGTAACCAAGTGATGGAGTTACGCCGTAATAACGATCATGAAGAATACGGCATAACAATGGAGTATACTTACGCCGTAACAAGACTACAGAACATGATGCAACCAACTTTACAGTGGATACGGCGTAACCCTTAGCTCAAGTTACGCTGTAATAACGGATAAGCATCAATTTTACAAAGGATATGGCGTAACCCTCAGCTCAGGTTACGCCATAACAGAAGATAAGCATTTGATTTACAAAGACTACGGCGTACCTCTCAGCTAAGGTTACGACATAACCATGGATAAGTACAAGATTTAGAAGAGTTACGGCGTAACTAATTAAGAAATGTTACGCCGTAACTGGTATCTGAGCCTATAAATAGACGAAGTTTTCATCAGTTATATGCATCTCTCCTTTCCAAAACCTTGTAGGGTTTGGGGAGATCAAACACAGAAGAAAAATTATGGTTTAGGAGCATGAATAATGAAGTTCTCGTCTACGATTTCCGTTGTATTCGAATTTGAATTCCTTTTATATTTTTCTAGGATTTATACTATGAATTCATGTTATTAATTTAAGTTTGCATTTACGTTATTGATATTCTCTTTATTTCTTTATAGACATTTACTAGTCTTATCATAGATCGCTAGTCTTGGTAATATTATAAGCTTGTTAGTATCTAAAGGGCTGGGAGAATTGACCAACTGACCTCAGTCTAATAGGTTGCGAAGTATGGAAGAAATTGGCCATTGTACAACCATTCTTCATGTGCGAACTGACCAAATGATCACCTATCTTTAAGAGGTTAGGGGAAATCTAAGTTCCTAACGGCCGGGTTTCCATAGACTAAGAACCATAGGCCATGACGAATTGACCAAAGGAGTCTGGCGATGATTAACCACTATATTGAACCTTTATATTGAGAATCAATTGGTATTTGCATTCTTTATTAAGCTTCGCTTATCTATCTCTTTATCCTAAAATTCTTGTATTTGTGTGATTGGAATAAATCATATCATACCAATATATTATCAATATAATTTCTATTCATCTTAGTTCTTTCAAGGTCATAGCTCTCTTGGGACAATACTCGGATTTACCTAAGGCTTTACTTCATCTGATCGGGTTCTCTGCCCGTTATTTTTTTCCTTTTTGGAGCCGCTGCCAGGGAACAGTTAATGGAAGATCTAAGGTATGATCTATCATATTTACCTAAAAAAGAGATGTGAGCACTTCCAAACCTAGGTACATATCTCAATCTCTCGTATTGCAATTCTCCACATTTATTCTTCGAAGCAATTAGTTACGGCGTAACGTCTATTAAGAGTTACGACGTAACCATTAAATAATAATAAAATTGTTAATAATTAAAAAGTTAGTTATGGCGCAACTCTTTCCCTAATTATGCCGTAACATCCTAGCGGTTTAAAACCCCTATACGGATGAAAAACTAGGTTTTTACCAAAACACACAACTTTTCATCGCCACTTCTACAGTAATTTTTCCGAAAATTTTTTCGTGAATATTTCTTCTTTCCCTCTATTAAGCAATGGCTGGTAAGATTTATGATTACTCTTTTTGGTTCATTTCGCACGATTATTCAATTAGGGTTTATATTTTCATAGTTGGGATCTTGCTTCTTTATCTATTATTATTATTGGCTTGATTAATATATGATTATATTAAATTCCCCATGTTGTTTTGATTCGTGTCATATCATTATAGGTCGTTTGGGATGTTTTGACTTGGTTTAAGTGGGTTTTAGGTCAAACATGAACCTAATGGTTTAGGCGCGGTCTCTCAACACTAATAGGTTAAAAATTGATGATTCTTTTTACCACTTGGATAAAACTGATGGTTACGGCATACTCTATTGCTAATTGTAACTGAATGTTGTGCTGAGTTTATGGGGAAGGTTACGGCGTAACTTGTGCGTTATGTTACGCCGTAACCGCATCTGTAGTATAATTACGACATTACCGGTAATGTTGGTTACACAGTAACTAGTTATCAGTAGGCTCGATTCCTGACTTTTATCTGTTTTCTTTTCAGGCGAAAACCAGATTCCCAACCCCGCTCAATGGGTTAGGTTTTTGGCATTTGAAGATGAAGGGATTAGGAAGCTATGCCGGGATAATTACTTGATGTTGACAAGAAAGGACATTGATCAGCCCGAAGCTCTGGACTTCGAGGCTATTGATGGGATTGATAACGGGTCTGCTGGGAGGAAGCTCAGAAAATTCTGCAAAATCAAGTTTACATGCTCGCAAGGTTCATTTACTTGCAATGCTTGGTTTCGGATCACTGAGCCAATAATTCCAGAATATGTTCGAGAGTTTCTTACGTTAGTTGAGTTCAAGAGTGAAATCAACAATGATGATCAGGTTGCTTTGTATTTTCAGCTGGGGGGAGTGAGAAGGCAGTTAACTTTGAATGAGTTTATCGTGAGAATGGGTTTGTATACACAGGACGAGTTGGATTCTGAAGTTTTTGAGGAGTTTTACAAGACTTGTTGGAGGCATAGGCCCGAAGACTATGATCCCACCACCTATAAACCACATTTCTATTTTGCCAGGGTACAACTCGAGGCACCCACCTACTTACACCTTGGTAAGGACCCCTATTCGCCGACTTGTGCACCGACTCATTGCTTGTTCTATAAGGGCAAGACATTTAGCCAAAGAAAAAATGACCATGGATGACCTATACCTCTTAAATGGGATGGACGGGGGAATCACATTGATGTTCCCCATTATTTGGCGAGGTTTATGGGTAATGGAGCAAAGGGTTTTACCGGGAAGAGTTCGATTCAAGGGGCTCAATTTATTGGTAGGTTGGCTAGGAGTTATGGGTTGATGTCGGAGGAGGCTTTGGCTAGGGTAACCCGTGGGAAGGAAACTAGTTTTCTTGGGATGAATAAGCTAGTGGAATTTTGGATATGTACCGAAGATGTGTATGGTGTGGTTGAGTTAGCAGGGATAGCCCCGAGGAGAGAAGCCGGGGAAGCTAGCAGTGCTGGACCGAGTGGTGTCCAAGAGGAAGCCGAGGAGCGTATGCCTGGGGGTCGACGTAGGGCACACGTGAACGTAGGGGAAAGGTTGCAGGTTATCTATGAGAGGCTCGAAGGAATGGCAACCCACTTCAATGAGATTGATAGCCTCGGAGTGGGTTTATATGGATTGAGTAACCAGTTTGAGGGATGCACCTGAGCCATCCACGATGGCATGGACAAGCCTATGTGTACCAGCCCGACATCCCCGATATCGGCATCCAGCAAGGAGTGGCATTTATGCAGACTGAGCCCACTCCTGGTAGCACCACAAGCACCCCATACGACCAGACTCCGTTCCACTCCATGGAACATGATCACCACACGGACGATTGGTTCCCCTGTTACTTGGACAATTTCTAAACAATTTCAAAGCTTATGTCTGTAATAACTTAATAACTAAGATATTTGTGTTGCGGATAATCTATTGTGCCAATGGGTACAAAATTTTCCTAGTATTTATGTGCAAGTTTTGATTCTGTGATGCAATTACGGCGTAACCATTTTGGCTAGTTACGCCGTAACCAGTGGGCAGCATGAAATTTTTTATGGCATTATAGTTAAGGCGTAGTCACCGGATAAGATACGCATTAGCAACCTTCTGACCCACTTTCAACCTTTAGTGAGACATCTGGGGCAAGCATTTGAGAGCGGAGTTTATTTCTTTCTCGGTTATTTTTCATTTCTATTTTCTTTTTCCTTTTTATTTCGTACAAATAGGACTTTTTACACTTCAAGTGGGGGGATAGGAATAGAAATGAAGTGTATGATTACTTAGCCTTCTTGCCCTAATTTTCTAGTTGGTTTTAAAAATTAAACTCTTTTGAAAAAAAAATTGTCATATTTTTAACCAATCTAGAATTACATATAGCCGAGCACACTATAACCCTTATTGTCATTGGTGAGATTTAGCCTTTCCGTTTCCCCTATTTTACCCAAATATACCAAATATTGAGTGTGCCGATAGTATTGTAGACTTTAGAACTTGGCTTTTACATCACGTCGAGACCATAGACGAGTAGTGTATCAAGTTAGCTTGGTGCATTTGGAAAAGGCAATTTGAAAAGGGCAAATGTTTTAAGATTAAACCCAAATAGCCCATATGTGTTTACTTGTGTGTGTGTTTATCAATTAGTCGCATTGACTTTTCGACCTCTGTGTTAACCCTGTTTATTGCACTCTCCTTTAGTGAATAATACCCCTAGTTACACCTATTTGAGCCTATCATTTCATTTTCTAACCCTTATTATCGTTACACCTTTACACCTTAGCCTACTGTGTAGTCTTACTTTTGATCTTGAAGTCATTGCTCGCCCTAGTTTGAGGTTTGAGTAAACGTGCCAAATCGAAGACATCCTATTGAAGATCATTGAAGATCCCTCAATATTCTTGCTCATCTCAAGTGGGGGGATAAGTACGTTAAAAAAAACACTATAATAAAAGTTCATATTAGCCCTTGTTGATAAAAGTGCAAAATATTGTAGCATTATGTGATTAAAAGAAATTTGCATCGAGAATAACACCTCGACCACATTCGAAGATTGGAAGATTGTCAAGACACCATCGGTTCGAAAAAGAAAGAATATTCAAATGGTGTATTCCCGTAACGTAATTATGATCCTATTTCCGTACCATAAAGATGAACCTTGAATGAACGGTGGGGCGATGGCGAATTGGTTTTAAGCTAAGACTATTTTATTTTCTTTTTATTTTCACCCATTAAAATATCACATGACTTACCTAACCATTTTTCGTCGTGAAGCGTGTCTAGGTGATGCAGCGAGCAATCCTTGATGTCTTGGCCATGGATTTGGTCATGTATCATTGATTTTGTCCACTTCGCCGTGACACGTTAGTAATGACACTACCCCATAGCCTTTGAATCACTATCAACCCAACATTGCTTTCTAAAACTGTCTTAACCTTAGCTCTAGTGGTAGAGATGTGTGTAATTGCCAAGCTTATGATAGAATACTTGCTATGCCCATGCAATTGAGTGATCACCCCGAAATTAACACTTAGATTAGGATGAACGTGAGAGTGTTTTCATTCCCATTTCGTGAGGTGTTCGGCTCATATAGATATTCTAGTATGGAAATCTTAACTGCACATTCCTTGGTATACTCCGGGGATGTATCTTTTACAATATAAAAAAGTCTACTTGAGGGCAAGTAGAGTTCAAGTGGGAGGATATTTGATAACATCAAATTGTCCTGATATTTTAAGCGTTAATTTCCCCCTTTATCATCACATTATGAATAAAATACTAGGGAAAACATCCTTATTCCTTATTATTTCATTTCAGGATCTATTTTATGCAAGGAAGCGGTGAATGGATAATTCCAAGCCCAAAGGATAACTTTTCTCTCAACTACGGCGTAACCAAGTGATGGAGTTACGCTGTAATAATGATCATGAAGAATACGGCGTAACAATGGAATATAATTACGCCGTAACAAGACTACTGAACATGATGCAACCAACTTTACAGTGGATACGGCGTAACCCTCAGCTCAGGTTACGCCGTAATAACGGATAAGCATCAATTTTACAAAGGATACGGCGTAACCCTCAGCTCAGGTTACGCCGTAACAGAAGATAAGCATTTGATTTACAAAGACTACGGCGTAACTCTCAGCTAAGGTTACGCCGTAACTATGGATAAGTACAAGATTTAGAAGAGTTACGACGTTACTAAATAATAACTGTTACGCCATAACTGGTATCCGAGCCTATAAATAGACGAAGTTTTCATCAGTTATAGGCTTCTCTCCTTTCCCAAACTTTGTAGGGTTTGGGGAGATAAAACAAAAAAGAAGAATCATGGTTTAGGAGCATGAATAATGAAGTTCTCATCTACGATTTCCGTTGTATTCGAGTTTGAATTCCTTTTATATTTTTCTAGGATTTATACTATGAATTCATGTTATTAATTTAAATTTGCATTTACATTATTGATCTTCTCTTTATTTCTTTATAGACATTTACTAGTCTTATCATAGATCGCTAATCTTGGTAATATTATAAGCTTGTTAGTTTCTAAAGGACTGGGATAATTGATCAACTGACCTCAGTTTAATAGGTTGCGAAGTATGGAAGGAATTGGCCATAGTACAACCACTCTTCGTGTGCGAACTGACCAAATGATCACCTATCAAGTGGAGGTATTTAAGAGGTTAGGGGAAATCTAAGTTCCTAACGGTCGGGTTTCTATAGATAAGATCTAGTAGATTTGGCCCTTAATGACTGCTATTAGGTTGTCGAATGATCCCGGGTGACCTGTTCATCTTGGTGAGGAATCTAAGAACCATAGGCCATGGCGAATTGACCAAAAGAGTCTGGCGATGATTAACCACTATATTGAACCTTCATGTCGAGAATCAATTCGTATTTTCATTCTTTATTAAGCTTCACTTATCTATCTCTTTATCCTAAAATCTTGTATTTGTGTGATTGGAATAAATCATATCATACCAATATATTATCAATATCATTTCTAATCATCTTCGTTCTTTCAAGGTCACAGCTCTCTTGGGATGATACTCAGATTTACCTAAGGCTTTACTTCATCTGATCGGGTTCTCTGCCCGTTAGTATGTGTTTATCCTAAGTTTTCTAAGTTTTATAAATATTAAAAGCAGGATGAAATAGCACATCAAGGGTTTTTTTTGGGTTTTTTCAGTACAGGAGTTTGGATCATATATCATATATTATATAACACTAGTTTTTAAGTTCTAATACTAAACATGTTGTTGTAAATTGGCATAAGTATTTGTGTATAACTTCAAATGATTCACCGCTTTTTACATTTAGAAATTTAAATCCTTAGCTTTCCAATCATATATCACACATAATTTTTGAATTAACATATCATTATGGTTTATTTATAAAAGTTGAAGAAAATATGTGAATTTTTATATATTAAAATACGCTTGATAAATCAGATAGGATATAATAATAATTTGTAGATTCAAAGACATAAGATATTGCATAAAAATGATATAAGTATTATTTTTCTGTGCAAAAAAGGGTGAATATTTTGAAGTTGGATGACTAAGTTTTTAAATGGAGATAAAAAAAAAGATTGAATATGAAATTGAAGATGTATAGAAATATCTGACTAGAAATATTTTCCGAAATGTACATGATAGATCTGAAATGACAACGATGATTGATGGTCACTGTTTACACAATGGTTGTAGGTGTGGGTGGTAACGCTCGTACATACATCACCCACTATCCCCTTTCATCCATGTAAAATCAGTTAAACCGCAACTTCTCGCGTTAGATAGTAATTAAATTAAAATGATACCAAATCGTTAAGAACAACATAGAGTAATATAATGATTTATATGTGAAAATTTCAAATAAATTTACATAAATCTAAGATGTGTTAACATGACTTGAAACTTACAATCGAAATCCTATGAACAATGATCGTGATAAGATATAGTGCTTCATCTAAGAGTGATATCTTCAAATCAAAGTGAGATTCTAATAAGATACATTTTTTTGCCGCCGTATTCATCTTTTTATACTTGTTTAGTATTTTTTTTGTGTAATGACTATAATAGTAAAAATATATCTCATATTAAATGATTAAGTTGATCTGACCGCTATAATTTGAAGCTCTTAGATATTTAGGGTTTACAAAATGTGGGTGAAAGCTCGTCTAAATGCTCGTAGCCTAAGCCCAAATACTCTGTCGACATAAGCTACTCAAGAATTTGATGGATTTCGGGATATTTTATTAGGACACTTTATTAAAAAACACATTTCAAAAGGCAAGTTAGTTTTGGGGACATGATGATATTGTTAGCTTAATTAGGCCCGTAGGGCTTTACTACTTTTTGTCCGTACTTGTATTGTTTAGTTATTTGGTTTTTGATGTGTGTATTCGATATACAAACTTGTATACTTAAATTTGTTATTGAATCTAACGGTACAAATTTTATTTCTTTGTGATTTTTACATGATATTAGAGCATAAAAGTTGTACGTAAATTAATGATGAAGAAGAAATGATGGTTTGGTTAATGCGGAAGAGTAGAGTATTGACGATAAAGATATCCACTTGAAATAATAATAATAATAATAATAATAATAATAATAATAATAATAATAATAATAATAATAATAATAATAATAATAATAATAATAATAGTGCGTGACACTTTGATTGATATATGTTCTCGATCTGGGGTCTCAGCTCGTAAAGAGGTTGACATCGGATTGGGTGGAGAAAGGGAGCAAATCTTACGGCCAGCAGATATCTTGCTCTATTCTTGGGATGGAGGGCAGGACGTATGTGTCGATTTGACGGGGTCGTCCCCCCTTACACAAACTGGTATGATGGATTTTGTGCCAGGTCGTGTAGTGTTTGACGCTGCAAAACGTAAGCGCATCAAATACGGATCCAAATGTACAGACATTGGATATGGGTTCACCCCTTTCTCATTTTCCTCCTTAGGAGAACTTGAGGCTGACGCTGTGACCTTACTTAAACGGATCCGGAAGTTCTCTATAACTCAAGACATTGGAGCGCGCGCGGCTGCTCATATCTTCAGTAGGATTAGTTTTGCTATTGCTAAAGGTGTGGGAGCCCAGATTGTTTCGAGGCTCCCCACTAATTTCTTGTAATCCACTGGTTTTGTTTCTAATGAAAGTGATGTTTTATAATAATAAAAAAATAAAAAAAATAAAAAAATAAAAATAATAATAATAATAATAATAATAATAATAATAAACATTAGCAATGATGATTTGGGTCATGAATCAAATGAAGACGAAAACAACAACAAGAAGAAGAATGACAATTTCCGTAAAAGGAAACCAAGTGGAGGAGTGGGAAACGAAAATCCGAATGTTGGAAGTATTTTGATCCAAATATGGAACGACCGGATGGACTGAATGGCGAGTTTCTTAGATGGCATATTGTAACTTGTAATTTTTGTCCTAAAGTTTATACAGGTGACCCCATTACGAATGGTATAGACAACTTGAATTTACATGACCCCAACTGACTTTAACCATATGAATGATGTACATTTAAAACAACAAACACTTTCTTTAACGAAAGACAATAATGGTTAATGTGAAGGTTTTAGCAGTGGAATTTTGAAAATTTTAAAGTATGATGAGAAAGCTATAAAAAGCTCTTTGATTGAACTTATCCTTTTAGCCGAACTACCCTTTAAGTTTGTCGAACATCCGAGCTTCATTAAATAATGTAAGCTTTTGTGTGTTTTCTTTTGGAATTAACTAGTTATGAACGGAATGACCTACGCTAGGACTGTGTCCTGGTGCAGTGGGTCTAAATCATCTGTCTTTTCCATCTTACTCGTTATCACTTCTGTTGTTTTTTATGTTCGTTGAAAATCAAATGACACCACATGAGACTTGATCTTCTCTACTTTCCTTAAACTCTTTCTGGACTTCAAATGCCTCCCTTCAACACACTCAAGTTCACAAGCAAACAATACCAAAACAAGTAAATACAAATGGTATCACATAATTGCAAATGGTCTTACAAAATGAGAAATTCTCACATCTGCAAAAAGTCTCACATAACTGCAAATGGTTCAATATGGCATCAGAAACCCGTCATCCCCATCATAGACACCATATAAGAAAACCTTCATCAGAAACATGCATTAGTAACCCAACATCAAAAAACCCGACATCAACAACCATATCAGCTAAACAGGCACCAGCAATCCGCATATGTAAATCTATGAATAAAACGATATCTAATGAACTTGAATCGAAGATGCTGATATGATGTAATTGTTGGAAAATTGGTTGGCAAAAGTGACTTTTGACCAACTTTGGACACAATTATCTATATGTATGTGTCACATATATGAGTAATAGTTTGTAGGTTCGCGTTCTCCTCGAAGAGAGCTTCGCAATAAGCCTTTATGTGTCAAAAATAGAGTTAATGTGAATGAGATATCGGGTCTCAAAGTTAGGCATTCGGTACCATGCGTAAAGAGGAAAAATAGTTTATTTTCAATCCCACATCGGTGGAATGAGTAAACTTAGAGGGAGTCTATTGTGTATAAATAGATGCCCTAATTCCACAAGTTTTTCACACATCAAATCAATAGTTATTATTGATTTCCAACATATGGAATACGCATCTATTAAGATGAAATTCCTGGCAGTTTAGTTAAGTCCGACAGTACAAACAGATGGCGAATTTGTTTTAAGGGAAGCGTGTCAAACACGTGCCTCGGCTTTTAGTGCTTCTTTGTTGATCTTTATTTGGTGATCAAGTAAGTCTTTTGACTATTTTATTATTTTATTTAATTATCGTTTATCTGCTTACATTCTGTTTGTATTTAATTTTATATTATTTATTTACTGTTAATTTTATTTATTGTAATATAGATTTTATTAATAAAAGTGTAACCGTTTCCGTACAGTCTTAAAACAAATTATGTGTAACAGAATTAAAACACTTTTTATTAAAATCTGATTTATATAATTAACAGATTTTATACAAACTGTTTTTCTGCTGAAACCAAGATTGAGTTTCTTTGAAAATCAGTTTTATAACTAAACAGAATTTTAATTAACAGATTTGGTATAACAGATTTATAAACGATTTTTAAAACAGTTTATTGAATCAGTTTATATTGAAACCATGATGAGTATATTTTCAAACTGATTTATTTAGTTTGTTTATTGCATATGTTATTGTTTAAATCTGGATATTGAAACCAAGCTTGTGTTTCTCGGAATCATATTTGGTACAAGTTTACATAAACCATGTTGAGTTTATTAGATACCATATTGTTTTAACAATTTTAACTGTTTTGTGTTTAAATATTCACAAGTTAACTGATGGTAACATAATTTGTGACCCTAGTGAATCTTGCGAATGTAATTGGTGCGCCAGTTACTAACATGGTTAAAAATCATGATGAAATCCGATTCATTGAAACCATGTGGAGTTTCTTTGAATCAAATCTCATAAAATACGAGTTGTTATTTTATTAGATTACTAGAACGTGTTTATTGAAACCAAGATGAGTTTGTTTGAAACAAAATCTGATAATATCCAAGTTGTTATCATATTTAGTGGAAAAGTTTCTTTGACTTGTTTAGCTTATTTAAACTAGGTTGAGTTTAATTATAAACTACATATAGTTCTTGAAACTTTATGCATTTGATAGTAGATCTATAGAAACCTTGTTGAGTTTCTTTGAAAGACTAAATCTATTTTGAAACCTTGTCGAGTTTCATTGTAGAATTATACCATGTGATGCATATCTATTAAGATATTGTTAAAGAAGATTGACAAAATCATATTACAAATTTGTTTTTGTTTAAAAACATTGTGTAATATGCGATATTGTTTAATTGTTTAATCGAAAGACTTGTTTAAAAGCGGTTTTGTATAATGGATCTTACAAAACAATAGTGTTTTAAACAAAATTTGATGTTATCGTGTTTGTTAAGAAACACTTTGTGATATAGCAAGTTGTTAATTATTCCAAATTTAGTGTTACACTAATAACGGAATCTCGTATTAACAGAATGTTCGGAATGTCATGAGTGACATCTAAAGTATCTGCTCCCGAACTTGTTGAAAGGGAGACCGATACTCGAGTTATGTGTACGGTAGATGCTTTAAAGCATTCAGATTTTATGTGCCATAAATATGGGTTAAATGGCCTGAATGAAATGAAAATTGTTGCCAAGGCGGGATCCGACATTAGAAAATGTTGATTAACACTTGGGCATCATGTCATGAGTATGATGATAAGAGTTTGGTTAACTCTTTCAAAGTAGCAGAAAATGAGAGATGCAATTTATGGGCAACTCTATAACTGCTAATAGCAAGGGAAAAGAAATGTGATGTTGAAATTCACATGTGAAAAAGAGCTTAAGTGAACCAACACGTTGTATGTGCCAGATATTCGTAGGAATATTGTGTCTGGATGGTTGCTTAATAAATTTGGCTTTATTTTAATCAAGTAACATTGAGTTAACATTGAACAAAATTTTGGTCGGTACGGGTTATGCCCTTCATTAAATGTTTAAGCTGAATCTATTTTTTTTTTTGGTTGTTTTAATAAAAATGAGTATGAATTCAGCTTATTTGATCCTTTGAATGTATAGCATGGCCATCTCGGACATGTTAAGTTTAACTCAATATGTTGTTTAATTAAATAAACAAACACGGATTACAAAAGTAAAACTTATGTTGAAGCCAAATTGACAAGATTGTATTTTCACTCGGTTGACCGTATATTAACCGAACCCTTGATTCACATAGTTTTATGTGATTTGGAATCGATACCTACTAAGGTAGCAATTACGTACTTCATCGTAATTGTTGATGGTAGCACAAAATATTGCGACTTTTACTTACTTGAGAGTAAGGATATAGACAAGATTGATCTATACAAATAAGTTAAGAATCAACTTATTATCGAAAACAAGGCGGTTCAAAATGATATTGGAGGTGAACATGTGTCTCCATTTCATGTATGTTCTAAACATGAAATAAGACATAAATTTATTGCTCCTTATACACCACAACATATATGTTGATAGGAAAGAACTGTGCCTTAAAGATATGGTTATGCCATGTTGTTAAAGTCATGGTTTAAGCCATGGCATGTGGGGGAAAGCGGTTTTATTGGCTACTTATCTTTTAGATAAGATCCCTTGTAAGGAAAAGAAGATAGTTTTTATGAACTATGGATGGGAAGAAAACCATCCTATAAGTACTTACGAATGTGGGGGGTGTCTATCTGTACTGACATCCAAGGTTCAAAATATTGGACCTAAAACTGTGGTTTGCATAAGTTTGGATATGCTCATAGCAGTAGTGCTTATCATTTCTTTGTATGTGATTCGAAAACGATATATATACACAAAGATACGATAACCGAATCAAGGAAAACTTTCATTGTATGAAACCGTGTTTCCTTGATTATTAGAGGAGAATGGATGTTCATCTAGGCTTGGCGGTAAAGTTGTCCATGATGAGAGGCAACTAAATGATGAAGTCCTTCATGATGAGAGACATCAAGATGAGAATGTTGTTCGTGATAAGAGACAACAAAGGATTTTATAATGATCTCTAAGATGAGAGACAAGATCAAACTGAGGAAGAAGAGGTTGAACCTAGAAGAAGCAAAAGGGCAAGAACCGAGAAATCGTTTAGACCCGATTTTGTTTCTTTTATGGTTGAAAACGAACCTACTTCATACCGAGAGGCGGTTACTTCCTCAGAAGGGCCTCAATGGAAAGAAGCCATTAAAAGTGAAATAGATTCTATTTTACAAAATCATACTTGGGAGCTCGTGGATTTACCTCCTGGTTGTAAACCACTAGGCTATAAATGGATCTTCAAGAAGAAGATGAAAGCAGATGGCACCATTGACAAGTATAATGCAAGATTAGTAATCAAAGGATTTAGGCAACGAGAAGGTCTTGATTACTTTGATACATATTCGCTTGTTGCGCGAATAACCTCGATTAGGATGATACTTGCTATTGCCGCTTTAAGAAATTTGGAAGTTCACCAAATTGATGTGAAAACGGCATTTCTAAACAGAGATTTAGAAGAAGAAATCTACATGAACCAACCCGAGGGTTTCATGGCTCCTGGACAACAGAACAAAGTTTGTAGGCTTGTTAAGTCATTATATGGCTTAAAGCAAGCTCCCAAACAATGAACATCAATTTTTTTTTCACGTCATGTCAGAACGTGGATTTAAAAATAACGGATGTTTGTGGAAAGAAATAATTGCTGGTATATATGTAATCATGTGTCTATACATAGATGGTATACTTATCACTGAAAGTGATAACAAGATGATCAAATCCACTAATGAAATGTTGGAGTCAAGATTTGACATGAACTACATTAGCTGCTCGATATGGTTCTTGGAACTAAGATCATATGAAACCAAATGGATTTGTTTTGAAGTCAAAAACACTATAAGGACAATATTCTTGAGAGGTCCAATGTGGGGGATTCCGGCCTAGCTAGAACTCCAATGACATCTTTTAAATCTATTAATAATAGAGGTAGATGTGTTGCCTATTTTGAATACTCAGAGAATATTGGGCATCTTATGTGTCTAATGACGTGTGTAAGACTTGATTTAGAAGTTATAATCAAGTTAAGTAAATATACCAGTAATTCAAGTGATGACCATTTGAATAGTATTACACAAGTACTATGATATTTATGATATTGCATTTTGGAAGATATCCAACTGCTATCTAATGATAGAGTAATGCAAATATGGATTCTTACATAAAAGAATCTAGATCCACTAGAGCGGATGTATTGACTCTACGTGGGAAGCTGTGTCTTGGAAATCTTGAAAGTATTTCAAACAGACTTTTATAGCTAAATCTATGATGGAATTTGAATTTATCATTTGATATAAATTTATAGAATATGCGGATATCTGCGTTAATTCGTAGAGGACATACCAAGATGGCGTAGACCGGTAACGACCATCTATATAAAGTGTGATAGTTAATTGGAAATTGACAGAGCTCATATCACAATGTAAAACGGTAAGTCAAGACATATCCATCATAGACGTTGATTGGTGCGACAACTACTCTCAACTAGAGTTATCACGATTGACTACGTAAAGTCAATAGATAACATCGCGGATCCGCTTACGAAAGGCTTAAGCAGAGAGTTAGTTAGTAAGTCGTCTAAAGGAATGGGACTAAAGCCTTTAAAGGAATGAGTTTATATGAAGGAAAACCTAACCCAGTTGACTGGAGATCCCAAGATCTGGGTTCAATAGGACAACCTAATCATATAAATGTGGGGGAAGTCACGTCAATATGGGGAAGTTACTTAACATTGTAACTTCCTAGTCCATTCCTATAACAATTGTGACTTGTTGAAAGGTTAAACATATGGCTTTAATGATTCAGGATGAAATCACAAAGCATAATGGTTCAAGATGAAATCACAAAACATATGTTTTTAATGATTCAAGATGAAATCACCTATGTGAGAGAGAAGTGGGGTCGCTTTGAAGGGAATTGTGGGGGGCACAAATCCTAAGAGCTCTTGCAGAACCAGGCAAATGTTCAGGACCATAATGAACATGACTATGAGGGCTTAACAATGTTAGGGAGAGTCTTGTGTGAAATGTATTATCGTCTACATAAACAGTAGCTCAGTTCAAAGACATCGCGTCTACTGACAGCTAGGAGGCTAAGTGCATTTCACAAGGGAAGGTTCAAAGGGTCACACATACCTATCCTTTGCAAGATTCAACTATTGGAATTTCATCGTAAATTTTGTGTATTACGACCGATCTCCATTCACGTGGGGGATTATTGGAAAATTGGTTGGCAAAAGTGACTTTTGACCAACTTTGGACACAATTATCTATATGTATGTGTCACATATATGAGTAATAGTTTGTAGGTTCGCGTTCTCCTCGAAGAGAGCTTCGCAATAAGCCTTTATGTGTCCAAAATAGAGTTGATGTGAATGAGATATCGGGTCTCAAAGTTAGGCATTCGGTACCATGCCTAAAGAGGAAAAATAGTTTATTTTCAATCCCACATCGGTGGGATGAGTAAACTTAGAGGGAGTATGTTGTGTATAAATAGAGGCCCTAATTCCACAAGTTTTTCACAAATCAAATGAATAGTTATTATTGATTTCCAACATATGGAATACGCATCTATTAAGATGAAATTCCTGGCAGTTTAGTTAAGTCCGACAGTACAACTTACTGTTTTGGCTGTTGTACCCTGGAAAACAGACGGCGAATCTGTTTTAAGGGAAGCGTGTCAAACACGTGCCTCGGCTTTTAGTGCTTCTTTGTTGATCTTTATTTGGTGATCAAGTAAGTCTTTTGACTATTTTATTATTTTATTTAATTATCGTTTATCTTCTTACATTCTGTTTGTATTTAATTTTCTGTTATTTATTTACTGTTAATTTTATTTATTGTAATATAGATTTTATTAATAAAAGTGTAACCATTTCCCTACAGTAATCGACCTTGTTATCCCCATGGCTGCATAAAAGTTACTTTTGCTTCCAGAGAGGAACTCTCAACAATTACCATCTCGATTGCCAAGCCAAAATGCAGATAAGGTTTTAAATTCATCAAGTGGATTCAACTTTGCTGATGGGGTTATTGATTTCAGACAACAAAGTGAGTTTATGGATTAATAATGAATGAAGAAATGTTGTAGTTGTGTTGTTTTATGCGTGAGAGAGATGTAGAGAGAAGAAGATATGAGAAAGACAGAAGTTATGAGAGAATTTACGTAAACATATAATATTATAACCGTCTTTTTTTATAACGGAATAATCTTGTGTTTCGCGCTCTCATAAAAAAGGCACGTAATGCGGGCCTGTTTGGTAGGAGCTTTTTGAGGAGCCGTTAGCTTTTTGTTACAAAAATAATCTTCTCTAAACTAGCTTCGTTTGGATACATTAACTTCAATCTTTTATTTCAAACAAATAGCTCCTAAATGAAAAGCTGATTCATGGAGCTCTTAAAGCTTTAAATTACTGATATACCCTCCAAATATTTGTTTACAGTTATAAATATGTCCTTTTATGTCATTTTATATCTTATAATTACATTTAACAGCCAACTTACCAAATACTTTTATTGAAAAAAAGATAGAGCTTGTAGCTCATGTTAAAAGCTTTGTAGTTTACAGCTTACAACATACACTTAGTTTCGGCAAACATATCCTACATTTTCACCAAAGATGTCAGTTGTTAGTAATTTTTTTAATCTTGTGGTTGATATTCATTGATGCAAGATCTACGGTTAATATAAGTTGAATTAGAGCGGCTGCGATTAAGTTGCAAGTTCTAGCGGCCTCAAAGCCTGCCAAGTGGCCACATGAAAATAGGACGTACCAACAACAATAATAAGGTTAATATCCACATGAAAAAATATAATTGGAATCATAAATACTCCGTAAATACATAGAAGAGAAATGATTGGGAGACCTAAATATATATAAGTAATTTCATACAATCATTTCTGTACGTAGAATTGATGTCAAATGTAGTGCTTACCCAATTCAATAATCATATATAAAAAAGGAAACTACTAAAACGCATTAAGAAACCATATGGATATTTTTTTTAGGGCTAATGTATTTAAAATATATCTTACTTGTCACAAATTTGTGTAACAAACCTTTTTTCTTGTAATTCATGTACTAAACTTTCAAAAATCGTTAATCTAGTGTATTTTTGGACCATTTTACCCTTCCCAATAAAAGGAGTCTTAATAAAATGAAGGGTAAAATGATCCGAAAATACACAAAATTTCGATTTTTGAAAGTTTAGTACATGAATTTAAAAAAAAAAGAAAAGAAATTATTACACATATATGAAATTTGTGACAAGTAAAATACATTTTAAATACATTAGCTCATTTATTTATTTTGACAAATCATTAGTGTCAACGATTAACTGCTAAAGCATATTTATGATATTTATTTTTCCATCTATCTAATCTCATTCTGAAATACTTAAAGGTTTCATGAGTGTATGCGTGTCTTATCATAATCAAGTTTAGCTCTATAATTAAACGACTTGTAATGTTACTCCATTGTTTGCAATTACATCTTTTATATAATAAAGGAATTACATTATTTCGGAGTGTTATTGCAAAATCATTCTTATAGAAAAAAAAATTCAACCAATAGGAGAACTCCATTTTGCCACGTAAGCGAAATCGAGCAATATGATTGGTCAAAAAAAAGTCAAAATTGAATACAATTTGGTCAAACTTTATAAAATTTCGTTATATACAACTGATTGTTAAAAAAGTTTCAGAACACATGGGGTTGATAGTAATTGTTTAGTTTACAGGGGTAACAAATGTAACTACTTAATAACAGATACGGGAGCCATGGATCATAACCTTAAACTTTACACTAACAATAACAAAACCTGGAATCATCAAGATCGACAACTGAATCATAAAACCTTTACCTCTTCACTAACAAAGAACATAATTGAACAACCCACATCATTGTAATCATCGTATCCTACTCAAAATCATCCAAAAAAAAAGTAATTACCACCGAAATTTCTCAAACACAAAACCCTAAGTTCTTAAAGCTACTGATCGATTGTATGTTATTGACTTATTTATTGATTATGATATCCATAACTAATCATCTTTTTATATTTAATTGTTGATTTATGTGTAAATTTGCAAATATATGATTGGGTTTGCAAATCATCTTTTTATAGCCAAATTGGTTCATGGACTTTTTTTTTTTTTTTTTTTTTTTTTTTTTTTTTTTTTTTTTTTTTTCTCTATTATCGTTTTGACCATTATCTTATTTGGAATTAAGTGAACCTGTTATTATACTCATATGTTATTATAGGCTGATAACAATTTTTGTGTATCTCAAAATCGAACTTATGAGGTTGTTTGTAGGCTATTGGATTTTACTGTTGTCAACTTAAATCGTAAATTATGGTTGGTGCGAAGGAGTTGATGACACGGGAATTATGTGTTTAGCTTATGGATGTCCTGATCTTTTTGCTCTCGACTTCTATCGTTGTGTTTCTATGAAGGGTATGTTTTGATCATATAATTGACATTTTAATATCAAACATTAGTTGTTCCTGGTAAAATTTGTAAGGCAAGTTTGTTTCTTAACTATTTTAAGATGTGATTTTGAACATGTTTACTTAGGTTTGAATCAAACCATTATCAACTTAAACTCATAAGAAGTAATATAAGTCGTGACAAGGAGTTAGTGTAGTAATATCACGCAAAATAAGTTCATTTATATTGCTTAGTTTACACTTTAGTAAGTGCATAAGTGCATATAAGCACTTCAAGCAATCCTAAGCACCATACCATATTTATGCTATAAAGTGAAACCAGTTTTACAAGACAATAGAACTAAATTTCACTATATTTTTTCGATGCATAAGTATCAAGTTGAAACATGGCTATGTAAAGTTGGTATCAAATATATTGAATTGCATTTGATATTTGGAAGGCTTATGGTGTTTCTTTGTACATATATAGAATTTGTATTACCATAGAAGGATTTATAATATTTTGAAGCCTTAGTAAATGAAGTACATGAACATAGATAATCTTTTTGTTATGCATGTCTTTTATAGATATATAGAAGATCAAGTGTGTAAACTATAAACATAAACCTCTACAATTAATCCACTAAATATCTTATAGCACTATATATATACCTTTAGTTGCTACTGAAGTTGTGAAGATTTTTTAACATGTTTTTTAATCATACAGTTGATAGCCCATATTTAATTTTACCCTCAAGTTAATCTCAATTTACAAAGAATGATTGAAAAAACTAAATCACCAACGTATCATCACTTTTTGGTTGTGTGTCTATAGGTGGATGAACTATCAGTAGATGGTTCCTATAGAAGGATCATCTACTACATTTACGATGATTTGCGATCTTCCATTTGGTTTGTGCAACGTATGATCATGTTTAATTGTTAATTTTACATAATTGATGTATTAATGATGAGTCTTAAGTGCATATTTGAAGGTTATTGGATGCACTTATAACATGTACTTGGGCTATTAATAAGTTTAAATTTTACAACTAATTTATTGTATTATATTAGATAAACAATTTTCAAGCAATCATAAACACCCTTCCTTTTACCTCTTTTAATCCAAATAAGAAATCGATATTAAAGAATCTGCATATCATCTTACAACGTTCACATGCCAAGGTTAACAATCTCATTCAGTTTTTATTTAATGTGATAAACACTAGAGCAGAACTGAAAATTTCAGAAAGGGAGGCACTTGAAATTCTAAAAAGTGTATCAAATGGTAGCATGCTGGAGACCACCGGTAGTAGTCATTCTATTGTCAACGTAATCTCCTTTACAACTTTTAGCTTCCGGATTTTCAGTTTTTTTTAATCAGAAACAAGCTGAATAAATGAGCAATAACACATCCTATCGGCCAAAGAGAAAAGGATATTGAAACAGGTGTATGCAACAAGGCTTTGCACAATTTTCATTACAATAGGAGCAAATGTGTGATCAGGTACAAATGCTTTATTTCTAATAGAACAAAAGGAGCTATTTCATCATTTATCGAGTGGTGTTCGGATCCAATTCAAGCAAGCAAGTTTTAAGTAGGGACGGTTTTCAAACAACAAAGTGTTTGGTGTGTCATTTAATTAATGGCTCTGTGATTTTTTGTGTTTCCATTTGGTGAGTGGCTCAAGGATTTTGTCTTCTTTGCTTCTAAGTTTTGCTTTTGGGCCTTGCCGGAGCTAACTTCTTATGGCTTATGTTCAATTTCTACATTGTGAGAGCATAAGGCCATTTGAATTAGTTTATATATAGTCGGTTTTTGTTGAGTGTAATTCTCAATTTTAGGGTCTTTGAATTTTGATTTACCCCTTTTCACTTCATTTATTCTTTAATCTCTAACTGATAGATATTGTCTATGAGGAGGGAAAAGTAGGTTGATCGGGTGTATTTGTTTCGATCTCATGTACGAAAAAGAAAATTCCTTGGTCATGGGCATTGTCACTTGGTTCTTTTTTTGGAGCGTGCTAATACCCAATACTAAAGATGAATTGTGCAAAGGTTTTTACTAAGGTCAAATATCATAAACTGAGAGTGTGCTTTTACTACTGAATGATCCTGAAGTAGCTATTTTTTTGTTCTGACTTTAAAGTTGTCGAGTATGTCACCTTATATATGTGAAAATTGTAATTTGGAGCAGAAAGGAAGAAAGAAAAACTCGAATGAGAATAATCAGGAAACAATAGCCGAGGCTGTGAAGCAACTTGAAGAGTTTGACAAGGTTTGTTCCCTGTGGTGATTTACTATAGCATGTCTCTCATTGTGAGACCCTAACAACTTTCTATATTTAGAAGCAAACAAAGGTTGATGAGTTGATTTTGAAAAGGACTCATGCAGACATGCAAAATAGAGTCGATTATTTGAAGAAACAATCCCACTTCAGTGTCGCAGTGATATCTATGTTGTTGATTTAATGTTTTTTTTTTATCTTACTTAAAATTTAGCTATACTTATGTACGTGCATATTTGATTGTATGTGTTAGAGCTATGAGGACAAGGGAAATGTTATTGATGTTGTTGTATGGCATGACGGTGAAGTTTGGAGGGTTGCTCTTGACACACTGCGGAAACTTGCTGATTTTGCCCCCTAACCACTTACAAGTATGCTTTTCTTATCTTGACTTTGACCTCTCTTTTTTTCTTTGCATACTTGATTTTGCTTTCCATAATTATCTTCATGCAGTATGGAATGGAAGTATGGTGTCTTCATCAAGTTAGATAAGTGTAACTATGATTAGCAGATAGAAGTTCAACAATAATACGGTGTTGAAACTGTAGTAGTTTGAAAAAAGTGAGAATTTAGACGCTATTGTATCAATGCTTTTTCGATCTGATAAATGAATTTTGCAAAAGGGATCATAGTTAAGGGATGTTTGGAGTGTACCATTTCATGCCAATGATCTCAGGGCAAGGATGTATAAGTAACGTTAAATTTGGGATTAAATCTTACAAGCGAGAACATTATCGATTAATGATAGAAGCATGGATAAAAAGTTAATTAGAATCACCTGTAGCCCTGTAGGTGGTGTTTGCCTAGGAATATTTAGATGCATTTTATGTGTTGCAAAGCCTTCTTGCTGAGAAAAGAGCTCATGATGTCAATAATGTTGTTCCAGCTGGTGGTCTGCTACACTGCTACATTTGGTCTAATCAGTAAGTAGTTTTTATCAACACATTTCTCTCTGTGACATTTCATAGCTCATTAGTATTATATATTATAATACAACAGAACTTAGCTAAGTAATGTTTTTCAGTGACGTTTTTAGTGCCTGGATCACTTGCTTGGAGCGGAAGGAATGTCATGTTGGGTTCAGTATTGCGCGCAAAAATTTGCTCCCCTTCACGTGAGTTATCTGAAGTTCTGAACCTTTAGCTTTTATAAAATCAAAATTAGATCCTTCAAAGATCTATAAAAGTTAAACCAAATGGATAATAATCTCATAGGGATCTTAGAGATATGAATTGTCGATCCAAAGGTATTCGAATATAAGCCTTGAGTGTAACCATTTTGCTTTTTTGGTATCCTATCTCTAATCTTTAACTTGCATCCATCATTCTATGTTTTAAACATTAATTTACCCAAAATATTTCATGTCACATATATGTCAATATCTGCCAAATTGTTGGTGACAAATGGGACATTGGGAGTTTCGGACCATATACACGCAATTTGTCACTTGCTTCTTTTGCCGACTCTATGACTATTCTTGACGGTCGAATTCTTCGCATTGCCAATTATTCCTTTGTCAAGGTAGTGTATAGTTACATTTGAATTATCACAGAGTTTGGTTTTTTGACATTTAAGTATGGTGATTGTCAAGTGAATAAATACTCACATAATTAACTTAGGAAGTGTTTGAATAATGAGAACTAGATAAACAACTACTGTATTACAAAATGATGTCGGACATAATGTTTCTGCTTCAATAATCGAGTGTTTGGCAAATTCTTAAAACTGTTGTGAGATTTGCTTATCCAAAGTCCCAACTATTTATATAACTATTTGATGGTTAAAGAACTTTTTAGTAATTAGTTTTTAGTAACTGCAAATGACCCAGTGAGCTATAAACACTAATAAAATTCAAACGGTAATCGGAGTTATTAGTAGCACAATACTAAGCATGATTCTAGCTCACTACACCTTGATGAGCCTTGCATAATGAAAATAATTTGATACCCAAAAGTATGAGATGCGTAGCATAATCCCGATTTGATCTTACCTCTAGGTACGTTGTAGTGAAGCATCTACAGCGAAATAAGCAAACAAACACAATAGATTAGTCACATACAGCATTTGTAGTTTTGTTAGTTGTTTTGAAGTGTAATACAGGGGATTCTTCATATGTATAAGCTCATTTCAGTTGGTGATTAGGCTTTGAAGATGGAACACAAATATGATTACAAAAATGGCCCCATAACACTTGGAATTGTGCATGTCAATATTTGTAGCTTTTGTGGCCTTTTATTGGATTTCATAACAGTTATGTAGTTCTTTTGACTCATTCTTGACGTTTTGTAAAACGACTTGATAATGTAATAGTGATTTCAGTAATAAAAAAGCAATACTAATGCATTGTTGACGGACTAATATTGTTGATGGAATGATGGTAGAATGATACACCGGCGTGTTTAATATCAATATGCCATGAAGGAATGAAACCGAAGTGAAATATCAAATATTTTAAACTGCATCATTTTGAAGCATTTTGTTAAAAACAATCTATTTTCTTATTATAAACATTAACAATTTAGTACTTGCACATTACCAATGTAATTAAGGTATTGTTGCAGGTACCCGTATTATTTATGTAATTAGGGTGTTATTTACGCATTCTTTTATAGCAAATAAGCATCCAACAGTACTTAAATGCATAAAAATGCCAACTAAAGATGATGTGTAAGGTTCTCGAAAAATAAAGAAGATAACATCGTTGCTAAGAAATAAATTATACATTTTTTAATCAATAATAATACATAACTGAAAAATTTAAAAGAACCCCGTGCGTGCACGGGTATTATAACTAGTAGAAGTATATAGAACTTACAAAAAGCACATCCGAACACACCATAGCTCGTGCATGAACTAGAAAAGTTAGGTCAAATTAATGATAAATAATCCGGGCTTTATTAAATTACCTGTTTCTAAAAGTCCATATTCATCATCCTTCCGAGGTAGCATATATTGAGCCAAAAACAATTTTTAACCGGTGTATGCGATTTTTTTATAAACATTAACATTTACATATGATGACGTACCTTCCGCTCTGCTAACGAGCGTTATCGTCACTATGGTACTTAGCTTACCGTTTGTACAAAGGGTATGATGTAACCTCCTAAAGGATGAAGCCTATGCCTTCGTCCTACAAATAATGTTGGCATAAAGTCATTCACAATGGCTACCGCAAGGGAATCCGCCAACCTACACCCAAAGCACTCATAGTGTCTAACCTCTGTCACGGTTCGAAGCCCCCTCCGTCAAGGCCTCCATCATGGTTCGGATCCTGGCCTCCGTCAAGGCCTCCGTCACTGTTCAGAGCCTGGCCTCCATCACATATTGGAGCCTAGCCTCCGACAGGTTCGAAGCCTGACCTCTGTCATGGTTTGAAGCCCTGTCGAAGCCTTGTCGAACCTCTGACAAGGGTTGAAGCCTAAAGGTCATAGCCTCTTTGCCTATGAGTGTGGGTATGATAGAGCTGGTCAAACAGAACTGGTCAAATAATATCTGGTCAAACAGAACTGGTCAACCACCATGATCTTAGCCATGACCCTCTGTAACTGCCATGACCTCTGTAACTGCCTCCACACACCCTCTATAACTGCTTTGTCAGATTCTTATTCCTATAAATAAGGAAGTTCACAAGAGGTATGAAACCTAACTTAACCCAGGAGATATCATCTTCTCCACCTCAATACTTTCATGACCTAATCACCATGACTGATTCTCACACTGGAGGCGGTTCGCGGGGGCTTCCCCGCGCTCCGTCTAACGTAGTGTCTTCTATTTCGTATTTTCAGGTTATCTTGCACTCGGCATCACCACCACACACCTAACTCCGTCAATCACCATTGACGGCCTGGTATGTGCATCTTTTTGTACAATCAGTGGCGCCATCCGTGGGACCCGCAACAATAAGTCCCGTTTTCCGAGTCAAATAACCGTTTTCCATAAATAATAATCTAATTCAACCTTAATTCCCTACATACTTGTTACCACATGGTAGCACCACTGAAATCTCCACTTTTATCTCTAATCACAAGATTTTCCACCAACCACAAACTTTAGGTTTATCATTTCAACAGCCTCTGTCTGGTTTAAACGGAGCAGTCTCTGTTACGGCCTCTGTTATGTTTGAAGGAGCCTCTGTTTGGCTTCATTTAGGATGAAGGGTCAAATTCAACGACCTATGTGGAAACCTTTGTGGCCTCTGTCAAAACCTCTGTCAAAACCTCTTTTATGGTCTGTTTTGGAGAGAAGGTTTAATAACCTTCGTAGGAGCCTCTGTTCGTAAGAGCCTCCGTTGCAGTCTCCGTAGCAACCTCTGTTATGGTCTGTTTTGGAGAAAAGGTTCAATAACCTTAGTAGGAGCCTCTGTTCGGGTTCATTTTGATAAAAAAAGTTTAAAGTCAACAGCCTTCGTAAGAGCCTCCGTTGCAGACTCCGTAGCAGCCTCTGTTTGGGTTCGTTTTATGAAGAAGGTTCAAACTCAACAACCTTCGTAGGAGCCTCTGTTCGGGTTCATTTTGAGAAGAAGTTTTAAATTCAATAGCCTTCATAAGAGCTTCCATTGTAGTTTCCATAGCAACCTCTGTTATGGTCTGTTTTGGAGAGAAGGTTCAATAACCTTCGTAGGAGCCTCTGTTCGTGAGAGCCTCCGCTGCAGTCTCCGTAGCAAATTCTGTTATGGTCTGTTTTGGAGAAAAGGTTCAATAACCTTCGTAGGAGCCTCTGTTTGGGTTCATTTTGAGAAGAAGGTTTAAAGTCAACAGCCTTCATAAGAGCCTCCGTTGCAGACTCTATAGCAGTCTCTGTTTGGGTTCGTTTTATGAAGAAGGTTCAAACTCAACAACCTTCGTAGGAGCCTCTGTTCGGGTTCATTTTGAGAAGAAGGTTTAAAGTCAATAGCCTTCATAAGAGCCTCCATTGTAGTTTCCGTAGCAACCTCTGTTATGGTCTATTTTGGAGAGAAGGTTCAATAACCTTCGTAGGAGCCTCTAGTCGTAAAAGCCTCCGTTGCAACCTCTGTTATGGTCTGATTTGGAGAAAAGGTTCAATAACCTTCGTAGGAGCCTCTGTTCGGGTTCATTTTGAGAAGAAGGTTTAAAGTCAATAGCCTTCATAAGAGCCTCCGTTGCAGACTCCGTAGCAGCCTCTGTTTGGGTTCGTTTTATGAAGAAGGTTCAAAGTTAAAAACCTTCGTAGGAGCCTCTGTTCGGGTTCATTTTGAGAAGAAGGTTTAAAGTCAATAGCCTTCATAAGAGCCTCCGTTGCAGACTCCGTAGCAGCCTCTATTTGGATTCACTTTATGAAGAAGGTTCAAACTCAACAACCTTATTAGGAGCCTCTGTTAGGGTTCATTTTGAGAAAAAGGTTTAAAGTCAATAGCCTTCATAAGAGCCCCCGTTGCAGTTTCCGTAGCAACCTCTGTTATGGTCTGTTTTGGAGAGAAGGTTCAATAACCTTCGTAGGAGCCTCTGTTCGGGTTCATTTTGAGAAGAAGTCTATGTTGCAGTCTTCATCATGGGTTTTCCTAAGAAGAAGGTTTGAAGTCACTAGCCCTCTGTTCCAGTCTCTATGGCAACCTATGTTGTAAACTTCGCACAGATTCATTTAAGAAATTGGGGCACATAATGGTACACTCAAGTAGGGCCAAAACCTTCCTTCGCAAAATTTTTGCCACAAGGTGAACAGAGACCGTATATTAATGACGGAGGATACCCTTTGTCAATCTGGTATGTTTTCTACGAAACTACTACGCTATATTGCCTCTGTTTCACTACAAATCATATTATCTACATATGAAACTTTTGATGTTTGTTAAGAGCGCTATAAACCATCTTTTATTGAGCCTCTGCTTATGACACAATGATCATTAGAGATAGTACAACATTGACATAGGATACCCTATGTTCCTAGAACCTCTTTTAGAGCGTTCATGTTGTTTTTATCATAAAACATAATCCACACATGTTAAATACGTGATGTACATAAATAAGCCTTAAGTTGTAAAACCCTAAAAATCGTAAACGTGTAAAATGACCATAATACCCCTCTAGCAAATAATTAAGAAATCCGAAAAAATGAAGCGAGCTCGTTGAGTACGTTAAATATTTAATTTATAAATAAGATTTTTTTTAATTTTTCAAGACATTGAAAAATAAAACTTACATCTATATTACAAATGAATATAACACAAAATAAAGTTACATGGACTATATTATACATATACTAGACATTTAAATTAAAATGTAACTTAACTAAATATGGAAGAAATTGATTTGGTCTTCAAAATTGATTTGGTTTTTCCCCTTACTCAGCCATAGAAAACGTCCCATACTCCCCCAATATAATCTCCACAATTAACTCATTCATATCCCATTTATACTTCCATATCTCCTTCAAAATAAACACACAAAAACCCTATTTTTCCTTCCATCAAGTGACGGCAAAGAAACCCTTTCTTCTCCATATTCCAGTCGACAACAAGGTGGTTCAAGAGAGACTCGTTAGGTGCCAAGGAAGGCTTCTGGATTGTGGTGCTCATGGGTCGGGGATATCTTAATCGAAGGGCTGTTTTGGTGGCTTCTGGTCGTGGTCTTATAGGTCAAAAAGGAGGCTTGGTACTGTTTTGTCATTTGTTTTGGTTGATTCTGTCGTGGTTGCTTTGATGGCCTTGGCATGAGTTTTCTTTGGGTCCTTCCCTTGTCACGTTAAGCAGGTAACACGAATACTATCACGTCTTCTTTTCTTCTTTTGTTTCTAGATTGGTGTCGTGAATTTTCTTTCCTTCGCATGCACCATATTCGAACGTAACAAGTACATAAAATGGTAAATATATGTCACATGAAATCACAACTCGAATATATAACAAAGGGAGAAGCTCATGTATTGACCATATGGATTCTTGGTTTTGAATCTGCTCTTGACCAAAACACACGACATATACTTTCTTTTATTTTGTCTAGTTTAAATGGGATTAAACACATATGCATACGCATAAATAAATTTGTGTCGAAATACTTATGGATCAGGGGGTCTCGTATGTTTCATGTTTGAGTCGAATGGAATGGGTTGATCATGGGCATGTGTCGACTAGGTTAGGGCATGTTGGAGAGTCGTTGTAATGGTCACGAGCTTGGTTAGGATTTCATGCGTGCGTGTGTATAAACTTGTACTAAATTCTGTCTCGTTTAACTCTTTGGTCTCGATTGGGTAAAGTGTGTCGCTGGTGTTTGACATCAGTATTCAAATTTGATAAATGCATGAATCTTGCTAGATTTAATGGGATTGCATGTGGAAAATGAAGACCATAACTATTGTATACGTATGAAATGGGTTGGATAGGTGCAACTATTTTTCTAAACGCATGGTCAAAGGTGTATGTGAATGTTTTGCGCATGTCATCTTGATGCAAATTTGTCACTTACTATACTTGTAATAAGTGCATGAATGTGTGCAGCATCATTTACTTGTATTTTAAGGTATGAATTATAATGGTTGAGTCATTTTGTATTTTGAAACCGTGTCGGGATAGTTGAGGCGGCGATTTATCATAATGCATGGTTTCTAAGTCGTAAATATTAGTCATGTGAACCGCGAGCAAGCTTAAAGATGGACCGGACGTTTACTATCATGCAAACCTTTAAGTTTACCATTTATTATTTGTAACCCTAAATTTGACAAATTATAATGATTATTACCCTAAAGTATTTTAATTCGGTCCATTACTAAAAATGAGAATACGCTTAATAACTCTTAAAATATTAATACGATTAATCCGTTATGACTTAAATGAGCTAATAAGTATTAAACAAATCGTAATCCGTGTAGATGCGTTGGAGGCGACGTGACGTTGTGTCTTCGTGTTCACTCATTTGTGCTTTCTTTTCATTGGCGTTAAGGTACAGATATTCTATCCCTTTTCAGTAGGGATTTCTCATGACTTTCTGATCCTTTGACTTTGTTCGCTTACGATATTTCATTGCTATGATTTTCCTTTGCTATCGACCCTCTGATATTGAACCATTGCTATTGACCCCTATGTTATTGGACCTTTGTTACTGAACCTCTGTTATTGAACCTCTGTTACTGAACCTTTGATATTGGACTTTGATATTGACTGTTACTATGAACCTTTAAATTGTGAGCTACTGATATTGAACCTCTGACTGTGATGACTGACATATTGCTACACTGTGGACCTTTGTTTAACCCTTCAGATTGATACCCGAGCCAAATATTGTTCCCTAGCCATGAAGGTAACATGGCCGTGTCATTGATGCACCAATGGCATGACTCTAGTGTGGTTGAGTGATGTTCCACACCGTCCCTTTCTGTTATCTGATTATGAGCTCGATATATATTGTATGGCCACTATCTGTCTGCAGGGGCGTATGGATGCATCCTAGATTTGTTCTGTTATCTGATATGTTATGATCTGTCTGGTGAATGATGTCGTGTGCAATACGCGTCTTCATAGTCTGGGAGCTAGCTACTCCATTGGTTACTGAGGTCTCCCCTCCTATTGGTTTGGTATTCCGAGGTCACCCCTCCGAATACAATGGCTACTATTGGATACTAATGGCGACTATTGCCACTATTGATATTGATTTGTTTTGTTGGCTCGGGATGGATTTCTGACAGACCTTACACTATTGATATACCCATATTGTACCTTCTGTATTACCCAACGCACTATATTCTGTATTGATTGTCTGTTACTCAGTACCCTTATGCAACTCATTCTACTACCATTCCATTCACGTACCGGGTTATTATATGTCATTGGATTGATTATGGTATTCATGATTATACGACTACTGATTGCTCTGTATGATATGTATGTATGCGATATAAGATTTACCTGTGGTCATCTGATGATATGCTATCTTACTGTTATGTGATCCTTTGATTTGTCTGGTAACCGTACTGGTGTGAAATCGATTGTTGATCTGTTTATCTTTTGTACCTCGTTCGATTAATCTCGTGGACTATGACTATCCGTGGTGCCTTATCTGCTTGTTGTTGACCTGCCATGGTTGCATTTCTGTTTATGCTGCGGTTTGATTGGGTAAATGGTTAAACTTTTGAAGTCTAGCTTGTTAACTTGTTTAATTGCCCTGCTATGTATTTAATTCATTTAATTATAGTGTTCATACTGTATTCCTACTTGTTACGTGTGACTGCCATGTTTTGACTACCGTTATGATACTGATTATGTCTTCAACTAAGGGTTTTGATCTGTGTGAATTGCCATGCTCACTTATTAATTTAATTGCTTCCGCTTTCCTGTAGACATCTGTTTGGCTTGTATGTCTCCTGATTTCCTGAATTGATTGTATGACATATATGTTGTGTGGATGCTACGCCTGCTATACTTGCTTATGTTTCAGTCTTGTATACCTGGTTTGTATGTGCTTGTTTTTATGTCATCGATGCTTTGTTTTGCTTCGTTCTCCTTGTTATCTGTTCGTTTTGGATATCTGTATAAGTGTGTTCTGCAGGATCCTCATTGATTCATTGTTCTCTTTCGCTGCGACCTTGTTATCAGTTTCCTTTGTTTCATTTCGTTTCTGCTTTTATTTAGATTTCGTTTTGTTATATCTGTTCACTGGGCTTTTTAAGCTCAGCCGCATTTCTTTTCCTGCGGCAGGTTTTAGATTTGAAGATGGGCTTTGATGGGCTGAGAATTGGATTATCTGAGTGGACCAACCCTAGTTACCTTATTATTTGGACTTACTTTGAAGAGCTTTTTGTTTTGATATTTCATTTGGATATTGTACGTATTCCTCGTCAGTGAATTGTTTATATGATTTGATACTTCATTTTTAGGTTTCCGTTTGTAAATATTTTATTTGTATGTTCTGATATGACACCAGAATGTGACACTTCTACCCTTGTCGGGTTGGGGTGTTACATAAGTAATTTTATAGTAAGCTTTATTATGTCACTCGTGATGATAAATCCACTGCTGACAAAGCCTCTTTTGACAAGGCATTTCACACAAGCTCTATTGAGATGACAGAGACTCACATCTACGTATTATATATTAGCAAAATTTAACATGGAACTTATATACTATTATCATATAGTTTGAGATGACGGAGCCTCACACATGTTGACATAAGTCTCTGTCGATATGACTACAGAGCATCACATATGCTGACATAAGCCTCTATCGACACAACTACAGAGCATAGCCTCTGATTCATAGGTGTCTCCTTTGACACGATTACAGAGCTTCGGATATGTTCACATAATATACAGGTGTCTCTGTCGAGATGATTACAGAGCATAGCCTCTGTTCACATGATTTATGTGTGTCTATGTAGACACAATTATAGAGCCTCGACTCTGCAAGTATAATTACATAACCTCATGGATGTAAAACTTACTTTATTTTGTTTAAAATCAATGTACTGAAAGCTTCTCATGGGAAAGCAAGCATTATGGGTAGTTGTCTTAGTGTTCATTTCAAAATGATGTAATCCTCTATACCAATACAATGATATAATATATTTCTCACAAATCTCTTGCTTCGTTTCTTAAACACAAAGATTGTTCAGCCAAGTCGTTTATGAGTTTCAATGTCGAAAGGTATGGCATAAGTTATGACAGAAGCCTTATAAGATTACTAAAGCCTATCAACACATTCACATTAACTCTCCTAATAGTTTATAGTATTATAAACAAAGCTATAAAACTTAAAGGGTTAAAGATAGAGTGGGTCGCGACCCTCTGTCAGTGATCAAAATTGGTCACAATATCCTTGGTGTTGTAATTTACACACAATGAGGTTATTACACCTTAGGTTTTAAAATTTAAGCGTCAGAAAAATAGTGTACGAGAAGTGCACAAGAAACATATATTTCCCTACTTGATTCCATTTAAACTAGGGCCTTAACCCTAGTATCTGCATCATACGGCCGAAGCCCATTCAATATTGTCTTTGACCGAAGCCACATACCACGCAGAATAGTAAAATGTCCAAGGACTACTACTTTGATTAAATGAAGTCCATAAGCTTCGTATACATACAAAATATACGACCTTCTAGGTCTATATTACTTAAAGATTAATCCGTGTTCGATTTATCACAAGGAAGTATTTCTTTTAAGTCAAAAGCATTACATTCAAAGTGTACGCATCACTTTCGACCGAGGGGCTTGATGATATACCCTCTGATGACGTACCCTCCGATCAGGTCGAAGGACACCCCTTTAACCTCAGTCGAATTTGCATTACGAAGACCCAAGTCTTTCTTCATAAGTCATTGGTGGCGTAAAATCATTCATCATTGATATGGTTACCAGTTGGGAACTCGCCAGCCGAAGGCCTATGCCCTTCGGAGTCTTCTCTTGAATGCACCAAGACAAAGGAGAACCTTGACTTGGTCTTCCCCCCACGTTCCCACTATCTCCTTAGCTTCCCCGCCAAGACAGAGAGAGTGGGGATGAAGCCCTAGCGGTTACCACAAATCATGGGACGCCCCCATGATCTCCGAAACGTGTGCTAACACTCTCCAAGCTTATTTTCTCACCTATAAATAGGTTGGAAGAGTCATTTCAATGGTATGTTCACTCAACACAGTATTTCACATACTCCATATTACTTACAACACATATCACATACTTACTCTCACGCCGGAGGTGGTTCGCAAGGTCCAACCCCTACGCAATCACTTAACGAAGTGTCTATTATTTCTTATTTCAGATTGGCTACAAGTTTGGCGCAAGCATATCACTCCTCATATCCTTCGATCACCATCGAAGACCTGGTCGTACGAATTCTTGTACAATCAGTGGCGCCATCCGTGGGACCCGCTACAATTGGTCTCGTTATTCAAAACTTATAACCAGTCGATCACACTCACTAGTTTTACGGCATGAATCAAGGAAGAGAGGATACGCCCCCTCCGGGCTTCTCGACCTTGACACCAATCCCAGTCAACGATCCTAACAACCTTCCCAACATAACCGCATCCACTTTTACCACACGATCTCTCCCTGAAATAACTCCCAACAACCATGCTTCAACTTCGGCTAACCCTGAACCGGTAATCAGTCCAGCGTTTGTCGAAGCTAACATCGAAGCACTAGAATCTTTACTGAGGGCTCGAAGGAGGCAAGCTCGGAATGTGGAGATGAGAAAGGAGTTGGAATACTCAAGCGATGAGTATGACGAAGAGTTGGAAATGAAGACTAGGCCTTTGGCTCCTGGGGCTACACTCTCAGTGCTAAGGGTAGGGTCTCCGAGCAGTCGAAGGCTGAGTGGAAGGTCGGTTGGTTTTGAAGATGTTCCGGAGAGGGCTCCGACGAGAAGGGAAGGAACAATGGAAGGCTCCAATGGAAGGAGTCACCGAAGGGAGACTAAGGAGGTTAACTTGCCACCACTCTTAGCGGCTCATCTGGGTAGAACTGAGGCAGGGGTTCCGTTGCAGCCTTCTTACGCATCCGGCGTAGAAGGCAATCCATCTCAAATGAATGGGGGAGGAAATATTCCTCCTCATGGTATGTACCCTCCTTTTCAGGCTCAATCCTACCCTCAAGGGGTTTATCCCCCACCTAATGGGCAGGCTAACAACCCTAGTTTTACTCAACCATACTGAATCATGCCCTATGGGCAACCTATGGTGTACCCTTCGTATCCTGTCGGAAATCACCAACCTTATATACCTACTGCTTACCCTTAATATGTTAACCAAAACCCTGTCGGAGTACCTCCGAACCATAACCCATATAATGTTGTCCCCAGTTACATGCCACCTTACAACTGCCTCTATTCGGAGCCCATGGGTTCCACAACACCCTTTGTAAGGTGGATAGAAGACTACCCTTTGCCCGATGGGTTGAAAATGCCCGCACATATTGGTACTTATGATGGGAAGGGGGACCCAAATAACTTTTTACACCTGTTCGAAGGGGCTATCAGAATGCAGAAGTGGGTTATGCCCGTTGCTTGCCACATGTTCACATATACCCTACGAGACTCTGCTCGTATATGGTGGAACGAGCAAAAAGCAGGTAGCATTGTAAATTTGGATGATCTCAAAGCCAAGTTTAGATCACACTTCATTCAACAGAAAAAGTTCACAAGAACGCACCTAACAGTGCACAACATCAAGCAGAAGGAAAACGAGAGCACCAGGGCTTTCATTACCAGATATACCGATGACACCTTATAGATATTGGGTCTGCACGAAGACCAACGCATCTCAGGTTTCGTGCATGGCCTACAAAACAGGAGTTTGGTGGAATTCCTCTCCACTGACTTTCGTGCAACCTACAAGGGCTTGGTGGAGAAGGCTTACACCTGGATCGAAGCCAAAGAAGTATCTACCAACGAGGCTCCGGTCAAAAACAAAGAAAGTCACAGCAAAATCCCGAAGCATCCTTCGTGGGAAGGGTCAAAGAACAAACACAAAGGCAGAGACAGGTTTACACCCTATGTGAAGATCGTTGTAAGCTCATAGACGAGGTCTAATATTATATCTAGGAACACATAATAATGAAAGCGGAATATTCAAACATAGAATCAACATCATTATGAACAAGGTTTCTTTATTATCATAAATTAACTAACTAACTATAATAAAGATCAAAGACTTGATCTTACACTAACTAACTAAACCCTAGACGTTTTCCCTACGCCTAGGTTCCCACACACACACCCCTTTAGACGTCTACATCTTGTATGTGAAGATCGTTGTAAGCTCATAGACGAGGTCTAATATTATATCTAGGAACACATAATAATGAAAGCGGAATATTCAAACATAGAATCAACATCATTATGAACAAGGTTTCTTTATTATCATAAATTACCTAACTAACTATAATAAAGATCAAAGACTTGATCTTACACTAACTAACTAAACCCTAGACGTTTTCCCTACGCCTAGGTTCCCACACACACACCCCTTTAGACGTCTACATCTTGTACGTACTCTAAAACTAATGACCCTATGTCTCTTTATATACTAGAGACATCTAGGGTTTACAAGAGAAATCATAATATAATTAGGAAACTAAATATTCTTTTAAGCATATCTTCTAGAATCTTCCAAATCCTCCACCTTTTTGTAGTTTCCCTTCTTGTCACTTTTAGTCCTTCATGTTTCATTCTTCTTGTTTTGTATCATCAAATCTATAATAAACCCAACACCCTACCACAAGAACATCAATCACGGGATCTTGGCTAATTTGTCCAAATCTCCAAGGGAGATACTTGCCACAGAAAGGGTTGCGAAAGCCTTTGATCCTCCTCCTCGTTTGGCAAGTAGGGGAAGAAGCAGGGATACCTCCAAATACTGCTATTTCCATGACGATTATGGACACGATACCAACAATTGCAGAGAGCTCAAGAAACAGATAGAAGAGGCCGTGAAGTCTGACCAATTAGGACATTTGGTGAAGGGCATAAAGAAAGGTAAAGAAAAGGTCTCCGACACACAGTTGGGGAAAGATACCACACCTGTCGAAGCACCAATCCTCATGGTGTACAGGGATGATTCTGGTTTAAAAAGGAAAATAGCAGAGGAAGCATTATGCGGAGTGAGAGATGTCACCTTTCCTTAGATCACAGGCAAAGTTCTCTCAAATGACCCCGTGGTCATCAAAGTCTTAATCTCCAATAGAGAAGTAAACAGAGCCTACCTAGACTGTAGTAGCTCTTGCGAAGTGATCTACGAACATTGTTTTCTAAAGCTCAAGCCTTCGATAAGGTCGAAGAGAGTAGATTCGAAGGTACCCTTGGTAGGGTTCTCAGGGGAACACTCATGGCCCTTGGGAGAAGTCCCTCTAGAGGTTACAATTGGAGAAGGAAGGCTAAAAAGAACAGAAACCCTGGTTTTCGCGATTGTAAGGTCTGAATCTCCCTATAACCTGTTGATAGGGAGAACAACAATGCAGAAGATGGGCATCGTTGTCTCAACTATACATGCCGCAGTCAAATTCCAAACACTATTCGGTATTGGAACGGTTTTCTCCAGCTACAACACGAAGAAGCCTATGGAAGTAGGCAAAAGGGTCAAACAGGTCTTGGAGGAACCTCCAAAAGATGTTCTCAGCTGCACTGATGCCGAAGAGCGCATCGTAGTAAATGATCTCTACCCTGATCAGACGGTGGTAATTGGAAAACAACTCCCTACCTCTTTTAAGGCTGAATTGGAAAAGGTACTACGGGCTAATGCAGATGTCTTCGCATGGACTTACTCTGACATGACGGGGGTCCCTAGAACTCTCACCATAGATGGAAAGCCCTTCGGCACTGAACACAAGCTTAATGAGTTCAAACACATTGAACCAATCAAGCAAAAGCGTCGAAGCCTTGCTCCTGAAAGAAATGCCGCAGCATGCAAAGAAGTGGATGAGCTCGTAGTAGTAGGCATACTCAGGGAGGTGAAATATCAAACCTGGGTAGCCAATCCGGTGATGGTTAAGAAGCATGATGGAGGGTGGCGGATGTGTGTAGACTTCACAGATATCAACAAAGCCTGTCCGAAGGACTGCTATCCTCTACCATAAATCAATTGGAAAGTGGAATCCTTATCAGGGTTTCGACTGAACTGTTTTCTGGATGCTTACAAGGGTTACCATCAGATACAGATGGCGGAAGAGGACGAAGAAAAAACAGCCTTTTTTACAGGAAAGGGCGTTTATTGTTACAAGAAAATGCCTTTCGGTTTTAAAAATACAGGTGCTACCTACCAACGTTTAGTGGACAAAGCCTTCCACAAGCAGATAGGTAGGAATCTCGAAGCATACGTAGACGATATGGTTATCAAGAGTAGAACGGAGGAGGATATGCTCTCCAATATAAAGGAAACCTTCGACCAGCTTTGCGTCATCAACATGAAGTTAAATCCCAAGAAATGTTCCTTCGGCGTGGAGGAAGGACAATTTTTGGGACACCTGATCACCAAGCAGGGTATTAAGGCTAATCCTTCGAAGGTTAAGGCCATCACGGACTTGCAGCCTCCTAAGTCCCTAAAGGATGTGCAAAGTCTGAACAGAAAGCAAGCAGCCCTCAGCAGATTCTTATCGAAGGGTGCAGATAGATCTTTGCCGTTTTTCAAGACACTCAAAGGATGCACGGATAAAAAGACGTTTCAGTGGAGTGCAGATGCAGAAGCTACCTTTCAAAAGCTCAAGGAGTTCGTGGCTATTCTACCTACACTTACCGCCCCAATCAAAGGCGAAGTGTTGTTTATGTACATCGCAACCTCCTTCGAAAGCATCAGTGCTGTGTTATTGGCAGAAAGGGAGAAGAAGCAAATCCCTATCTACTTCGTTAGCAGGGTTCTACAGGGAGCTGAGCTAAATTATCCAGAGTTGGAGAAGTTAATCTTGGCTTTGGTTCATGCTGCAAGATGCCTCCGAAGGTACTTCGAAGCTCATCCCATAACCATACTCACTGACAAGCCTATTAAGCAGATACTTTCGAAGCCGGAGAAATCTGCAAGGATAGCTAAGTGGGCTATTGAGCTAGGCGAACATGAAATTGAGTACAAGGGTAGAAACTCGGTCAAATGGCAAATATTGGCAGACTTCTTAGCCGAAACACCCTCCAAACCGAAGCAGGACAAAAAAGTTGCTAAGAAGAAGCCTGTTAAAACGGTAGAAGGGTGGAAACTTTACACCGATGGAGCCTCCAGCTCCGACGGTTCTGGCGCAGGTCTAATGCTTGTTGACCCTGAAGGGAAGGAGTACACTTATGCACTCCGTTTCGAATTCGATGCCACTAACAATGAAGCAGAGTACGAAGCCTTGCTAGCATGCCTCCGACTGGCTAAGGACATGGAGGTAGAAGACTTGGCTATTTTCGTTGACTCACAACTAGTGGCTAATCAGATAAAGGGCTCATACGAAGCGAGACAACCTGTGATCAAGCAGTACTTGGATAAGGCCAAAGAAATACTCGAAGGGTTTACATCCTACAACATAGAGCATGTTCGAAGAAACCAAAACAAGAAAGCGGATGCACTTAGTAAACTGGCATCAATGGCATATGCTCATTTAACTAAGGAGGTTCTGGTCGAAGTGTTGGCATATAGGTCCATCGTCCGAAAGGAGGTGTCTGACGTAATACTGGAAGAAGACTCAAATTGGATGATTTCAATTAGAGAATATCTAATAAGTGGTATACTGCCGGAGGATCAGAAACTAGCTCGAAAGGTCCGCATCAAAGCACCACAGTACAGAATCATGGGGAACTACCTATACCGAAGGTCTTTCTTGTCTCCATGGCTTCGTTGTGTGGGACCTAGGGAAGCCGCCAACATCATTCAAGAAGTGCACAAAGGATCCTGCGGGCTTCACGCAGGACCCCGCTCTGTTGTTTCTAAGATCATGAGGATTGGATATTATTGGCCTTCGATGCACAGGGACGCAGTAGAAATCATCCAGAAGTGTGAAGCCTGTCAAGTTCACTCAAGGGTGCCGAGGCTACCAAAACAAGATATGACCTCTGTAACATCTGCATGACCTTTCAGCCAATAGAGGATAGACATCGTAGGCCCTCTACCAATTGCTCCAGGAGGAGTAAAGTTCTTGGTCGTAGCCATCGACTACTTCACGAAATGGGTGGAAGCTAAGCCTTTGGCATCCATCACAGGAAGGCACATGGAAAAGTTTGTATGGGAACACATTATCTGCCGGTACAGAGTACCCCACATCATCATCTCAGATAATGGGAAGAAATTTGCCGAAGGGGTATTTCCAGTTTTTTTGCAGAGGCCTGAACATAAAACAATCTTTCACTTTCGTCTACCATCCTCAAGGTAACGGACAAGTGGAAGTTACTAACAGGGACATCATCCAAGGCATGGAACGAAGGCTGGGATACAGTCACCACAGTTGGGTAGATGAGCTACCTCAAGTACTATGGGCTCACAGAACGCACACAAAGTCAAGTTATGGGGAAACACCTTTTAGCTTGACATATGGCACGGAAGCTGTCATCCCTTCGGAAGTAAGTGTCGAAACAAAAAAGGTCATGAACTTCGAAGCAGCAGACAATGAAGAAAGACTCCGTAGCAACCTAGACCTACTCGAAGAACGAAGGGAAATAGCCTCAATCAAGGAGGCTATCCATAAGCAAAAGATTGAAAGGTACTACAACATCAGGGTTCGGCCTTCGACCTTCAAGCCAGGGGAATACGTCGTCCGACTCAATAGTGCAAGTAAAGTTGAGTACCAGGGTAAACTAGGGCCTACATGGGAAGGTACCTACATTGTTAAGGAAGCGTATGGCAACAGAGCCTACAAGCTGGAAACCTTGGATGGAGACGTTATTGATAGAACTTGGAATGGCACTACCCTTCGTAAGTTCTACATATGAAATTTACAATGTCCAAGGACATTTTTTAATTTGCTTTCAATCAATGTATTTGCATTCTTCTCACTTGGGGAAAGAAGCATTAATGGTAGGCGTCTAGTATTCATTTCTTAAAATGATGTAATCCTCCCTACCCACTTAATGATATAACGTATTTCCCTCGAATCTCTTGTTTCGTTCAATACAACAAAGATTTGTCCACCAAGTCGCTTTTATAAGTTTCAATGTCGAAGGGATGTACAAAGACTAACAACATGTCTTGCTCATATGCATAACATCCATCTCAACTTCACATTAACTTTCCTATATGGCCTTAAGGTATTTTAAGCCTTTCACTGCCCAAAGGATTAAGATAGAGTGGGTTGCAACCCTCTATCAGCAGTCAAATTATACGATTGCTATATTCTTGGTGAAGTAATTACACACAATGAGGCTATGCATCTACCATACGCCTTAGGTTGTAAAAATTTTACGTGCAAATAAAACGTAAAGAGAAAAATCACACATAGCAAAATAAAGGCCCTAGTGGCCTTGATGTAGATATTAATGACTAGTTTAACTAGTCCTAACAGGCCATAGCCTTAACGATCAAAACAAATAAACCATTGTCTTAGGCCGAAGCCTATACCACACACATCAAATGTTAATTGTTTCATCAGGCATATAGCCTGGAAAGAGACACGGACAAATTGTTTGAAAACAGGGTACATACCACCATGGGGATCAAATTACTACCACATGGTAGCCTTCATCAAACTTTAGAATGGGTCGGATCAGCAGAACCTGGGGATGGAACCTTGGGCGATGGTGTCTTCTTCGAAGGGGATGGAGGTTGGACCTTCCTTGGCTTCTTGGCCAGCAGGTCCTCAATAGAGGCCGCTGGGTCCTTCGACACTTCGGCAAGGAAAGGCAACTCTGAAGCGGTTAAGGCATTGCCTGAATCATCATATTCCTTCTCATGAGTTGCCCTGTAGTATGGAACATTTTCCAGCTTCACTGGTTCCTTTGTCGCAACTATCTCCTCCAAAGTGGTACACTTGCCATGAAATATGGCTACATTCACCAGATTCCCAATCACAATCCCTACATCATCACTATGGTAGAGTTCCATGACGATGTAGGGTATGACTTTGGTTACCAAGTCCACCCTATCTTTCTTGAGCATCTTCAACCGAAGGTTTAACCCATCCACCTTCTCCCTGAGCTTGATCTCTTGGTCAACCATCTTAGCTCTCTCTTCTTCAAGGCCTCCACATTTGGATGAGAACGGATATTTGCTCTTTGTAGCCTATGACCTTCGAGCCTTCGAGAGTTAGCTTGCTGCATTCAGCTTGGCTTGCTGCTAGTTGACCCTTGAGCTTTTCCACTTCAGCTCTGAGATCTTGCACTAAGGGGTTCTTGTCAAAGTCCTCCATTGCTTCTTCACATTTTCTCTGCAAGTCTGCATACTTCTGATCCCTAGCCTTCTCCCTGGCAAGCATGACATCCATTTCTTCTCGAGCTTTGGTGACAGCACGGAGCAGCTCCCTTGTCCTGGTGTTGAGCTGGTTATCTAACATGCATTGTCTGACATAACTCTTGTCATGAAGATCACAGAGCCTTTCCATAGACATGTTGTCCATCACCCCCCCTTCCAGCTGGGTGGGGTCACACGCTCCACAAGCAGATGACAAGCTAGGGGAGAGGAAAGCTCCTTCGTATCAGGAAGTCCTGCAGCATATGTAAACCTGTTAATATATTATTACTTGCATCTAATCCTTGGTAACAGGAAAGAAACCTTACCATGGATGTCATCTCCGATGGGCCCTTCGATGGCTGGAAACACCACAGCCTTACCCTGGGCACTCTTTTGCTGGGTAGTTCGAGAGGGAGGAGTAGGCAGGATAAGCTTCCTCTTCGATGCAGATTTAGCAGCCTTCACACTGGTACCTTTCCTGCTTCGGACTCTCTCACCAATGCCGGAGGGTCCTACGATGGCCAACTGTCCTTGTGAGACAGGTTCATCAGAGTCTAAAACATTCTCCACAAGCTGGTCTTCAACATCTATGGGTTCCTTTAAAGGAGGAACAGAGGACACAGGTTCGATGGCTTGAGCATCCACATCATTGTTGTTCACCGACACTGAAGGAGAGCCCACACCATAGCTCACTTCCTGGGGATTCTTCGGAATGAAGTTGACCTCCTTTGCACCACCAGCAACCACAAAATTCCTGAATGACATCTCTGCAAAAAGGGAGGAAAAAGATGAATATCAGAAAGATAAGTTCCTATCTCTTATTTTAATAAAAAAATTTACATACTTTCTCCATCACAAATAATCTCAGGAACCAATGGAGATCCCTCCCATCTCTCAGCAAGCCCAGCCATGAAAAGAATTGGCTCAGGGAATGTTTGACAATCAGCTGGATGACGAGCCAAACGCTGATACAAAGGATTCCTCCTCACAATATAGGGCAAGGGATCATTGAACCTTTTTTCATCATATTGAAACTCTGGGTTTAACAATGCAGGGAAAGTTGGAGGAATAATGGTATTTTGGATATAAAAGAACTTTCCTTTCCAATTCCTGATGTTTGTAAACGGCTTATCTATGAGAATGGGCACATCCCTCTCACCCCTATTTGCCAATGTCAACCAATCTCCTCCAGGGTACAAGTTCAGAAACCCTCTAAGCACAGTTAATGATGGTTCAAACCCATAAGCTTTACACATTACAATGTATGTCGTAAGCTTGGCTAGGCCAAAAGGGTTAAACCTATATATGTGTACCTCGTAATACTGGAGGAGTTCTAAAATCAAAGGGTGCAAGGGTATCCTAAGGTTGGAGGTGGTGAATGCATGGATGTATAAGCCTACATAGTTTTCTGAGGCATCAAAAATACCTTGATTTTTACCAGGTAACATGATTTTATACTCTTTGGGAATCGGATAATCAGTGAAGAACGCTTTAAGCTCCTCCCTAGTCAAGGTGTAACCTTGTTGTTTAATTACAAATTTTTTATTGGTAGACATGATCCTTCTAAACCGACAAAAAAGTATTGGAAATGTAGCAGATACGAAGGAATACTTTACCTGTTTGTTCGAAAGCTTGATCGGAAGGAGATTTAGTAGGTGAAAAATTGGGCGTGAGATAAAATTTTGTTAGGGTTTTACTATTTTTGACTTTAAATACCCTCACACATGTTAAATCTCGGCCCTACACGTGTCCTAAGTTATCCCCTAACCTCCGGATTTCAAATCCTTTTTAAATTTTGAAGAGACGTTTTACTTTTACCGAGGAAAGGGTGGTTAGGATAAGTACATGTATTAATTACGGGTCAATAGTTGCTAGACTTTTCATCTTCGTTCGTTTTTGTGATGAAGGGGAGGTTTCGTAGTTATTCTTGAGTCGTAAGCAATATTTCTTGTTCGTACATATCACTTTCGATTGGGGGGCTTGATGACGTACCCTCCGATCAGGTTGAAGGACACCCCTTCGACCTCAGTCGAATTTGCATTACGAAGACCCAAGTCTTTCTTCATAAGTCATTGGTGGCGTAAAATCATTCATCATTGATATGGTTACCAGTTGGGAACTCGCCAGCCGAAGGCCTATGCCCTTCCAAGTCTTCTCTTGAAGGCACCAAGACAAAGGAGAACCTTGACTTGGTCTTCCCCCACGTTCCCACTATCTCCTTAGCTTCCCCGCCAAGACAAAGAGAGTGGGGATGAAGCCCTAGCGGTTACCACAAATCATGGGACGCCCCCATGATCTCCGAAACGTGTGCTAACACTCTCCAAGCTTATTTTCTCACCTATAAATAGGTTGGACGAGTCATTTCAATGGTATGTTCACTCAACACAGCATTTCACATACTCCATATTACTTACAACACATATCACATATTTACTCTCATGCCGGAGGTGGTTCGCAAGGTCCAACCCCTACGTAATCACTTAACGAAGTGTCTATTATTTCTTATTGCAGATTGGCTACAAGTTTGGCGCAAGCATATCACCCCTCATATCCTTCGATCACCATCGAAGGCCTGGTCGTACGAATTATTGTACAATCACCCTCCATTCAATTTGAAGGTCTCCCCTTCATATTCACTTCGGAGCTACATTTCGACATACCTGGAAAACCTCCAAAAATCTTCTTTGGCGTAAAACCATTCATCTTTGATATGGTTACCAGTTGGGAATTCGGCAATCGAAGGCCTAAGCCCTTCGGGGTATGCTCTTGGAAGATATTAATGCAAAGGTTTCATAAGACCAATTCAAACCCGCGTTCACAACCTTATCAAGGCTTTCCTGGCAAGATAGGGATCTTGGGACATTAACCAGGCGGTTACCTAAAATCATAGGACACCCCTATGATCCTTGCATCAGGTTAGTGAGCATGCCAGAGCCTAAGATTCGCGATAAAATGCCATTATGTCATGCATTATAAAACAAAGCCAAGTTTATACACAAACCTTGGTACCTTTCAACAACGCAGCGTATGTACAAATAAGTTCCGATAAAACTCGCTTATAACTAAAAGCGAAAGTTATATGGCAAAACCTAATACACACGCTCCTTCTATAACAAAGGGTTTATGGACTACTTAAGTCTAATCTCATGCCTCCTACGAAGTCATAACATTAGACTGGGGGGCTTAATGAGATATCCACCATGATTGAATCAAATGTGGACTATTAAAAACAAGTATAGCTACTTTTATATTTAATTTGACAAAACAAAAGTAGTAGAGATTGTTACCAAGTCATTTTTAACAAATCAATGTTAAGTCTAAAGCCATGCACTCTTCGCATGCATAACATTAGACTGGGGGCCTTGATGACGTACCCTCCGCCCTGCTAATGAGCGTTATCGTCACTATGGTACTTAGCTTACCATTTGTACAAAGGGTATGATGTACCCTCCTAAAGGATGAAGCCTATGCCTTCGTCTGACACATAATGTTGGCATAAAGTCATTCACAATGGCTACCGCAAGGGAATCCGCCAACCTACACCCAAAGCACTCATAGTGTCTAACCTCTGTCACGGTTCGGAGCCCCCTCCGTCAAGGCCTCCGTCATGTTTCGGAGCCTCGCCTCCGTCAAGGCCTCTGTCACTATTCATATCCTGGCCTCCGTCACAGTTCGGAGCCTGGCCTCCGACAGGTTCGTAGCCTGACCTCTGTCAAGGTTCGAAGCCCTGTTCGGAGCCCCCTCTGACAAGGGTCGAAGCCTAAAGGTCATAGCCTCTCTGCCTATGAGCGTGGGTATGATCGAGTTGGTCAAACAAAACTGGTCAAATAATATCTGGTCAAACAGAACTGGTCAACAACCATGATCTTAGCCATGACCCTCTGTAACTGCCATGACCTCTGTAACTGCCTCCACACACCCTCTGTAACTCCTTTGTCAGATTCTTATGCCTATGAATAAGGAAGTCATCACAAGAGGTATGTAACCTAACTTAACCCAGGAGATATCATCTTCTCCACCTCAATACTTTCATGACATAATCCCCATGACTGATATCACACCGGAGGCAGTTCGCGGGGGCTTCCCCTCGCTCCGTCTAACATAGTGTCTTCTATTTCTTATTTTCAGGTTATCTTTCACTCGGCATCACCACCATCACACCTAACAACGTCAATCACCATTGACGGCCTGGTATATGTATCTTTTTGTACAATCAAAATACATCAACCATTTCCTGAGTATTCCGAATATCATGTTTGGTTTTTTACCATTAGAAGTAGAACATATGTATTGAAAGTTAAATCAAGTACAAAAAGTTAGTATTGTTTTTCACTTGAATATCTATACTTTGAAGGAGACCACCTTTGCAATTTGCATGCAACGTTCTCTATCGCGTGCACATACTTACATAGCATACACTAAACATGTTTCATTAGTCTATTAATATGCACCCAAGTACATATATAACATCCAACATTTATTGCAAAATCATCTCCTAGACTTGATAAAGAGAGTAAGAAGTATAAGTCAATCAAGAAACTTTCTCTTTAACATTCATATATTTAGGTCAAGTGAAGTAACCTTAATATATGATTCTCCAATAATTAATTAGCATTTCCTCGAGCAATTCAAGCCGATGTGTTGGGAAAGCTAGCTGGTGCATTCTCATCCTCTTTTTGTTTTTCAGAAATTTCATCCAAACGCTTCTTTTGGATCTCTTCCAGATCTGTTGAAGAAACTAACATGTCCTGCGCTGGAGGGAGTGGGACGCCTTCACTTGGTGGCCTTGGAACTGCAATAGTACTCTTCTTCATTGCAGCTTCTAACACCTAACACAAGCAATTAATTTAAGTAAATTATCTCTTATTTTAGCAACGATTAGTAAAATGGGTAGGGTACGTACCTCTCGTGAAGGCGGCTGGGTGACGTTTAAGTATCTTCTCGACTCGATAGCGAGTTGGACATCCGCTCTATCGATAGTAGCCTTGTCAGCATGGCTTGAGTATCTTTGTGCATCTGCAAGTAACTCCATTGCAGTGAGATAATACACTTCTTGGAATTGGTGTATGACAGAGGATTCATAGTCCTTAACCCCCATTGATTCTAGCATTTCTTTGATCATCTTCGCGTCCCTTGCCTTATTGTCATCTCCATCAGCCATTATGCTCAAATTCTGCAGTTGTTGAAGTACTAACTACTAAGGTACGCTAAAAAAATGATATTAACAAAAGTAGTATGTTTCAAAAATGCCAAGTTCATATGGGAGTACGTAGTATTGTTTAGTATACTCCGTAAGTAACATGCGTACAAAATACCATACTATAGATACTAAGAAAAAGACGCATTTCAACTTTTAATCGTAATTATTAGTTCCCAAATAATGGCCATGAATTGTGTATCACAACTGATCGACACCAACATTCAAAAGTAGAGCTGAATGTGATCCTCAACTTTTTGAGCTACCGAGAGAAAAACCTCAAATTAAATTGAAGTAGGTGTATAGACATAGAAAATTAATAATTTCAAAGATCTCCGAGAAGAGTGAATTAATAGAGGAACATTCAGAGTTCATCATCTACTGCAACGACTGAGCGCTTCATACCAACAAAAAAACCTTACTAGTTTAGTATACATCCATGTCCGTGAACACATTAAACATGTGATTAGTTAAGAGTTCTTTAAAGGGTAAGAAAACTCTTTCACATTAAACTATACTTGGTTTTCAAATTTGTCAATTTGGAACCTTCAAATCAAAGAACACATTTCTTGGTAAATTTTCAAAGATATCTTTAAAAATCTCTAATAGATAACACTAACGTCAATGTTTAACGTACTTCTTAGATCTCAAAGCATGTAGATGTATTCTTAACCAAAATTATACCGCTTCTGATTTACCTTTCAGTAGTTCTAGTAGAGTTTAAAAACAAAATAAGTAAAAATCATATCGTGTAATTCAAAAAAAATATAAATAAAAAAATAGAGTAACGAAAAACAAAAGCAAATTTAGTTTTTCCTTGCATGCTCAAATCAATAGATTTCTACATTCAACAAACAAAACAACAAAATTTAAAAACCAACTGACTTATCAACCAATGACTATTAGCTTTCATAATCAAAGTAAATTATGTATAGAACATTAAAAGTTTGAAACACCTAAACCGATAAAGTAAATGATGTAAACAATAACACCTAGATAATATATGAAGCATGAAAATGATTAATGACTTCATCGTGTAGCATGTACTTAAAATGCAAATTATAAGTTGTGTACCTGGGTTTGTTGTGTGGCGTTGTTGCTCTCAGGCACAGAAAGAAAGAAAACAAGAAATGAGAATGTAGCAGTGTAGCACTAAGTTGGTTGGATTTTGGGCTTTTTGTATTTTTTTTATTTCTTTTTATTAAATGCATAATGACAAACTTTAACTTAATTCTCATGTTGGAATATATGATTTTTATGTAGATGACAACACAATTAATTATGTCCATATCAAATAATGTAGCTTTTTTCTTTACTCAAAATAGTAATGTCTTAAATTTTATGTTAAATAATTACGTATTTTTATTATTCTAGCTATAAGTATCTTAAATGATTTAGGATGTTATATGTAAAAGCTAAAATGTAATAAATGTATTAACTACGTACTTATCCTTTCTTGAATAAAATTAAATCACTTTTTTTGTGATTCAAACTAGTTGTAAACATACTCAAAACAAAGAGAAAACACAAATAAATACGAAAGATGTATGAAACATCAAAACTTTATATCATTTTGTTTCATCAAACAACTTAATGTTATCCATTTGTGCGAATGGATGAGTTTGGTAAAATGATTTTAAAAGATTAATTAACTATTTGCCAAAATGACTTGAAAATAACAAAACAAATTTGGCAGCTTGTAAATGTAACTTAGAAAAATTTGCAAATTGATTCTAGCTCTCTAAAATGATAATATATGTCAAGAATTTATTTTACATCTATTTATTTTCTTACATTCTAAGGATTAATCTCCGCCGCACATATCATTTGATTTATTGGTAGATCATACGTTAATAAACATCCATTTTCACCACTCTCACCTCCATTTTATTTAAATTAAAACTCACTTTCACCCTTCGTTTTTAAAAATAATATATTTTAAAAACCGTTAATCGTTAGGTAAAACAAATTACACGATTACGATATGCATTTAGTTATCTTTCAATAGAAAGGCACTTACATTTACTTTCGACAGAACATTTTTTTAAGGAGGGGGGGTTGAGGTTTGATAACATCAAATTGTCCTGATATTCTAAGCGTTAATTTTCCCTTTTATCATCACATTATGAGTAAAATACTAGTGAAAACATCCTTATTCCTTATTATTTCATTTCAGGATCTATTTTATGCAAGAAAGCGGTAAATGGATATTTCCAAGCCCAAATGATAACTTTTCTCTCAACTACGGCGTAACCAAGTGATGGAGTTACGCTGTAACAATGATCATGAAGAATACGACGTAACAATGGAGTATAATTACGCTGTAACAAGACTACGAAACATGATGCAGCTAACTTTACAGTGGGTATGGCGTAACCCTCAGCTTAGGTTACGCCGTAATAACGGATAAGCATCAATTTTACAAAGGATACGGCGTAACCCTCAGCTCAGGTTACGCCATAACAGAAGATAAGCATTTGATTTACAAAGACTACGGCGTAACTCTCAGCTAAGGTTACGCCGTAACCATGGATAAGTACAAGATTTAGAAGAGTTACGGCGTAAGTATATAATAAATGTTACGCCGTAACTGGTATCTGAGCCTATAAATAGACGAAGTTTTCATCAGTTATATGCATCTCTCCTTTCCCAAACCTTGTAGGGTTTGGGGAGATCAAACACAGAAGAAGAATCATGGTTTAGGAGCACAATAATGAAGTTCTCGTCTACGATTTTCGTTGTATTCGAGTTTGAATTCCTTTTATATTTTTCTAGGATTTATACTATGAATTCATGTTATTAATTTAAGTTTGCATTTAAGTTATTGATCTTCTCTTTATTTCTTTATAGACATTTACTAGTCTTATCATAGATCGCTAGTCTTGGTAATATTATAAGCTTGTTAGTATCTAAAGTGCTGGGAGAATTGACCAATTGACCTCAGTCTAATAGGTTGCGAAGTATGGAAGGAATTGGCCATAGTACATCCACTCTTCGTGTAAAAACTGACCAAATGATCACCTATCAAGTGGAGGTATTTAAGAGGTTAGGTAAAATCTAAGTTCCTAATGGCCGGGTTTCCATAGACTAGATCTAGTAGATTTGGCCTTTAATGACTATTATTAGGTTGCCGAATGATCCCCGGGTGACCTGTTCATCTTGGTGAGGAATCTAAGAATCATACGCCATGACGAATTGACCAAAGGAGTCTGGCGATGATTAACCACTATATTGAACCTTCATATCGAGAATCAATTCGTATTTGCATTCTTTATTAAGCTTCGCTTATCTATCTCTTTATCCTAAATTTTTGTATTTGTGTGATTGGAATAAATCATATCATACCAATATATTATCAATATTATTTCTAATCATCTTATTTCTTTCAAGGTCACAGCTCTCTTGGGACGATACTCGGATTTACCTAAGGCTTTACTTCATCTGATCGGGTTCTCTGCCCGTTATTTTTTTTTCCTTTTTGGCGCCGCTGCCGGGGAGCAGTTAATGGAAGATCTAAGGTATGATCTATCATATTTACCTAAATAAGAGCTGTGAGCACTTCCAAACCTAGGTACGTATCTCAATATCTCATATTGCAATTCTCCACATTTATTCTTCGAAGCTATTAGTTACGGTGTAACGTCTATTAAGAGTTACGACGTAACCATTAAATATTAATAAAATTTTTAATAATTAAAAAATTAGTTACGGCGTAACTCTTTCCCTAATTATGCTGTAACATCCTGGTGGTATAAAACCTTTATATGGATGAAAAACTAGGTTTTTACCAAAATACACAACTTTTCACCGCCCACTTCTACAGTAATTTTTCCGAAATTTTTTTCGTGAAGATTTCTTCTTTCCCTCTATCAAGCAATGGCTGGTAAGATTTATGATTACTCTTTTTGGTTCGTTTCGCTCGATTATTCAATTAGGGTTTATGTTTTCATATTTGGGATCTTTCTTCTTTATCTATTATTATTATTGGCTTGATTAGTATATGATTATATTAAATTCCCCATGTTGTTTTGATTCGTGTCATATCATTATAGGTCGTTTGGGATGTTTAGACTTGGTTTAAATGGGTTTTGGGTCAAACATGAACCTAATGGTTTAGGCGCGGTCTCTCAGCACTAATAGGTTAAAAATTGATGATTCTTTTTACCACTTGGATAAAATTGATTGTTACGGCGTAATCTATTGCTAATCGTAACTGAATGATGTGTTGAGTTTCTAGGGAAGGTTACGGCGTAACCTGTGGGTTATGTTACGCCATAACCGCATCTGTAGTATAATTACGGCGTTAGCTGTAATGTTGGTTACGCAGTAACTAGTCATCAGTAGGCTCGATTCCTGAATTTTATCTGTTTTCTTTTCAGGAGAAAACCCGATTCCCAACCCCGCTCAATGGGTTAGGTTTTTGGCATTTGAAGATGAAGGGATTAGGCAGCTATGCCGGGATGATTACTTGATGCTGACAAGAAAGGACATTGATCAGCCCGAAGCTCTGGAATTTGAGGCGTTTGATGGGATTGATAACGGGTCTGCTAGGTGGAAGCTCAGAAAATTCTGCAAAACCAAGTTTACATGCTCGCAAGGTTCATTTGCTTGCAATGCTTGGTTGAGGCTCTTTCGGATTACTGAGCCAATAATTCCAGAATATGTTCTAGAGTTTCTTGTATCAGTTGAGTTCAAGAGTGAAATCAACAATGATGAACAGGTTTCTTTGTATTTTCAGCTAGGGGGAGTGAGAAGGCAGTTAACTTTGAATGAGTTTATCGTGAGAATGGGTTTGTATACATGGGACGAGTTGGATTCTGAAGTTTTTGAGGAGTTTTACAAGACTTGTTGGAAGCATAGGCCCGAAGACTATGATCCCACCACCAATAAACCGCATTTCTGTTGTGCCAGGGTACAACTCGAGGCACCCACCTACTTACACCTTTGTAAGGACCCCTATTCGCCGACTTGTGCACCGATTCATTGCTTGTTCTATAAGGGCAAGACATTCGGCCAAAGAAAAAATGACCATGGATGACCTATACCTCTTAAATGGGATGGACGGGGGCAATCACATTGATGTTCCCCATTATTTGGCGAGGTTTATGGGTAATGGAGCAAAGGGTTTTACCGGGAATAGTCCGATTCAAGGGGCTCACTTTATTGGTAGGTTGGCTAGGAGTTATGGGTTGATGTCGGAGGAGGCTTTGGCTTGGGTAACCCGTGGAAAGGAAACTAGTTTGCTTGGGCTGAATAAGCTAGTGGAGTTTGGGATATGTACCGAATATGTGTATGGTGTGGTTGAGTTAGCAGGGATAGCCCAGAGGAGAGAAGTCGGGGAAGCTAGCAGTGCTGGACCGAGTGGTGTCCAAGAGGAGGCCGAGGAGCGTGTGCCTGGGGGTTGACGTAGGGCACACGTGAATGTAAGGGAAAGGTTGCAGGTTATCGATGAGAGGCTCGAAGGAATGGCAACCCACTTCAATGAGGAGATTGATAGCCTCGGAGTGGGTTTATATGGATTGAGTAACCAGTTTGAGGGTTTTACAGGTACATGATGAGTGCTTATTCACTCATCATTTTAGGTCAAATCTGAGCTGCAAAACATCTAAAAACACTCCGAAATGCATCAAAACACTGAAAATATCTCAAAATTGTGTTTTATATGTTTCAGATGCAAAATGTTTAAAATCAGATGAAAAACGAACAAAGTTTGCATAATTGGCAGTTTCAGTCCCCCGACTTTCAAAAATTGACAGAAATAGTCCCTGAGCACGTATTTTAAAAAGAAAAATCACCAAAGGTCCTTTTGAAATCATAAGTTGTCATAATTAGTCCTTTGGTGAAAAATTTCAAAAGTTTGAGAAATTACAGTTTTGATCCCTGGATTTTTAAAATTGTCAAGTTTAGTCCTTGGAATTTCACAATTTGCAAAAATGGTCCTCAACTTATTTGAGATTCACAAGTTTGACCCTTGGATCACTTTTTAGAAGTTACTTGATTGGCCCCTGAAGTTTCAGTTTTGGCAGATTTGGTCCCTATGTTTGCCATGGATTCATATCTAATCCTTTGTCCAAATTGTAACTACCAAGGCCCAAAATAACAGCCCACCAATCCAAATCCAGTACCCGGTCAAACCCCTATCCAGACCCGGTCAAAGAATAAACAAAACACACCCTCTGTCTTCTCCTTCCCCAATTTCCCGCCCAAGCAATCCACAAACCCATAAACCCTAGATACCCTAATCTCTCTTTCTCTCTTCTCAAAACATCTCACCTCCCCAAGAACACTCCACCCCCAAAACCTCTTTTACCCAGAATCACCTTTACCCAAACCTCCCTTAATCTCTTTTAACCGGGTACACCCAAATCCCAAACCCACTCACATTTTCCCTACTCTTTTCCCCATTGCCACCATGGCAATCCATGTTAGAAAAGCTCCATCAAACGGCTTAGATTGCTTCAAATGGGTACCTACCAATTGAGTGGCTTGGATTTGGCTAAAGAAAGCACAAGGATGGTTTTTGCTTTACTGCTCACACAAAACAAGCACAAGACTTGAAGAGTTGAAGACTTAGTTTTAGTATAAATAGGAAGCTCATGTAGCCATTGAAGGGCACCCCTAGTTTTTAGAAGTCTTTTTTCAGTTTTAATTTTCTTTTGTAATCTCCATTTTAAGTTCAATGAAAAGTCTCTTTTAGTTAGTTTCAGTTCTCTTTTTGTTTATAACTTTATTGTTATTAATTGTTTGTATCCAATCTCAAAAGAAAAAGAAAGGAAAAATAAACAGGGGTCACAAACTCTTTTAAAAGGGCTGTTTGGTTTATGCTTTCAAACTGGTCAAGGGTCAGTTTTAACCCGTTTGACTTTTAAGGTCAAACTCAGTTTAGCTTATTAGTATGTTTTTACAAGTTTGAGTTTGGTTTGAAAAAGTTCTATGGGAATCAAGTTGAAAAAAAAAAGTGTGTTCTTAACTGTACAAGACAGTAGCAGTAGCTGCTGATCTTTGGCATTTTTCTTGGCTTAATTGGTGTTCAAAAGGTGTAAAAGTTGTTGTTACCAGATCCTTGTATGCCCAACTTGTTTCAGTTTCAGTTTTGAACCTTATAATTACTTTTAGAGTGGTTAAAATCAAGTCAATATCTGCTTGTTGTTAGTATAACTTAACTGCTCAAATAAAAAAAAATGGCAAAAGGTACTGCCTCAGCTTATTTTTAAGCTGTGCAGATGCCTGTGGCTTATCCCCAGTTACTATATTTTGCATCTCCACTTTGCTTGTTTCCATTTTGTAGCTTTTCCATTCTTGGAATCTCACCTTGCAGCTTATAATTGAGCTCCAAAAGGACCCATACAAGCTGTTTTGCAGCCTGCTACACCAGTCCACAGGTCACCCTTTTGTTCTTTCTTTTTGCTTATCAGTGCTTGTCTATTGCTTAATTAGGTCTACTATAGTGTGTTTAGGTTGCTTAGTTAGGTTTAGTTCATATTTTAGCTCATTTAAGTGCCCCTTAGTGCTTATCAGTAAACTTTAATTGATTATTTCAAGTTTAGTCCAGTTTTAGAATTTCCATTAGTTAAGCTTATTGTGCCCACTGATTTTCCTAATAGATTAGCATAGCTTATGTTTGCTTATTTCAAGTTTAGTGCTAAGTCAGATTGTTCTTTCATGTTGGGAATACTTATTGCATTCTTGATTTGCTCCTAAAAAAGTGCTTAAGGGATGTTTGGTTGTTGCCTGTTGTGATCACATAAGAGGTGTTTGTTTTGATTCTGTCACAACTGTTGGTGAATAAGCAGTTGTAACTGCTTATTCCAAGCTTCTCTCTAATCAAGTCTTTAGAAACAATTGCTTATTTCCATCTCTTAATCAAGTTTCAAAAAGAAAAAGTTGAAAAAAAAAAATTTTCAAAAAGGGTACCAAGGGGATTCGAACCCTGGTCTACTCTGTCACCAAACGAACACCTCACAACACAACACTCATAACCATTGCGCCCTTGGGTCTTGTCTCGTTTAATCCTGCACAAACAAATCACTTAAAGACACTTAGGCAGTTTTGCTTATAAGCCAACTTTGGCTTATTTTGAGCTTATTTCCAAAGCAACTTCCAGATTTTTAAATTTTCCTAGGCTCAGTAGCATTAAGAGGACTTTCTGTGATTTTTCCACATTTTTATTAATTAGTTTACTATTTTTAATCAATTAATTAGTGTTAAATCGTTTTTAATTCATAGAAATTAATTCAAAAGTCAAAAAAAAAATATTCCGCTTTTTCCTAAAATTATTTTTAGTCAAATAGAACGTAGGAAAATTGATTTCACACCCCGTAGCCCTTAAATTGCAAAACTTTTACGTTTATGGCTCGGGTTGTTTCCCGTTTTTTACATTTTTGCGTTTTTGCACCCTAGGACTTAGTGTAGCTTTGTTTTATCATTCCTTAGGCTTAGTGATAGTTTATTTTTAGTTATTTAGGGTTCCCTAGCCTTAATTACCTTCCCGTTCATTAAATTGTAGAATACGTAATCAAATCCAAAAATCATTAAAAACCAATTCAAGTTCAAATCACGAAACTCAACGAATCCTTCCATTCACACCTCGTTGGGACACGACCCGGGGAAATCACTTTCCCGGTATCACTTTTATCACACCCGTGAGGTTTGGCAAGTTAACCCTTTTCCTAAAAGGTTGATTTGTCGAATTTTACGGTTATTTTGATATACGTTGATATTTGTGTTTTTCTCACACTCACTTCACACGAATCAAATTTTGGCGCCGCTGCCGGGGAGGTGTGTTGCGACAATATCGTGAAGTTTTTGCGATTAGTGACTTGAAGAACCTTCCTCGTGAAGTTATTGTTTTTTATAAAAAATTCAAAAATACAAAAATATTTTTCTTTTCTTTGTATATATATGTAAAAGATTAAAAATACAAAAAGATTTTCCTTGTTGTTTTAAATAAATAGAAGACGCAATCAAAATAACATTCTTAACTGAGGTGTTATCATTATAAGTTCCCGAACAAAAGATTTAAAACTTGCCTTCGTGTCGCTCGTGTTTTGGTTTATTTCTATCGGTTTAACAAACTGTGTGAGGGGTATAAGGACGGCCTGACATTAAATTGCGGCTGAAAAGAGACGGGTTTTTAATAAGCTTCGCGCTGACCTACAAAGTCTCTCCGCTCCTTTGTGCGTTTTACTTATAGAAGTGATCATTTCACGTGGGATTATTGGTTTAAGTTCACTGTTGTTTTGCCTCGGTCTTGTTTTAATTGAAAGTGTTGTTTTTGGAAGTGCATGCGCACTCGCTCTCAAGCTCGTAGACGTAACCGTAACCAAGCAAACGTACCCGAGATACGTACCGTCGAACAAATCACAATGACACATAACCTAGGGAACGGACCTCAAGTCCAACAACCTGGGCCACAAAATCAAGCTCCCGATCTCCGAACGATGGAGGAGCTTTGCCAACCCACGATGGATGGACGGGGCGGTCCAATTGCCCCGGTCAACATCGAGGCCACGGATTTTGGACTTAAGCATCACATGATTCAACAAGTCCAAAGTTTTTGCCAATTTCACGGATCACCGGGTGACGATGCCAACAAGCATCTCGACAAATTTCTCACCGTCACCCAAAGTATGAAGCAAAATGGGGTCACCGATGACGCCCTTCGCTTATACCTCTTTCCATATTCCTTGACGCTTCATGCCACCGCATGGTTTGATCGTCTTCCCAAGAACTCAATCCATAGTTTCGACGAAATGATCTCCAAATTCTTGGCGAAATATTTTCCACCGTCGATGGTGACGAAACTACGGAATGAAATCAGTAATTTTCGGCAGCATCCCGATGAGTCCTTATTTGAGGCATGGGAACGCTATAAGCTTTCGATTGATCGATGTCCAAACCACAACATGTTGCTTGTCACCCAAATAGATACATTCTATAACGGGTTAACATTGAGACATCGTGACACGATCAATGCTGCTGCCGGTGGTACCTTTATGAAAAGGCGACCCGAAGAGTGCTACGATCTCATTGAAAACATGACTGCCCACCACAATTATTGGGATTCCTCAGCCGAGAGGAGTGAGTCAAGGAGATCTACCACCCTTCCATCTTCAGAATTCACAACTCTAACCAAAAAGATTGAAGAAATATCCACTGCCGTACTTAAAATGAGTCAAAATAATAACAATCAACAAGTGAATGTCGTAAACAAGAGTTGTGAAACTTGTGGTGGTCCACACCCTTATTTTGAGTGTCCAGCCTCCGGTGGCTTCACTCAAGAGAGCGTTTATGCCGCTTCTGGTTCCTACAATACGGGAGGTAATTCCTACCAACCGCAAGGGGACCGAAACCTTCTCAGCTATCGTTCTAACAATTTCCTTGGACCACCCGGGTTTAATCAAAATCAGAACAATCAAAATGTGCAAAATAGAAACAATCAGTTCAATCAAAATCAGAGTCAGAATCGGAATTTTCAAAATCAAAATCAAGGTTTTCAAAATCAAGGAAATTTCAATCAAAACCGATTCCAAGCTCCTCAACAAAATGTGCATGCCCAACCTCCTCAAGCTTCTATTGACATTGCTAATTACATCAAAAGCAATGAAGCTAAGATGGTGTCCATGCAAAATCAAATTACCACTTTGAAGAATGATTTCACTTCCGAGCTTAGAACTACTAGTAACAAAATTGATCAATCTCATAGCAAGATTGAAAGCATGATTGCTAGTCTCATGAGTCAAAAGAATCAACCTTCAACTTCGGGTGCCCTTCCAAGTAATACCATTCCCAACCCAAAAGGTGAATTGAATGCTATTGCTACCCGAAGTGGTAAGTCTTATGAGGGACCCTCGATGCCTAATCTTTCTCCGGTGAGGGATGTGGAACGAGAAACCGAGGTATCAAAGGACAAGGTGCATAACTCAAGCCCACGAAGTACCGCACAAGTCCAACCTCCGGTGGTCTTACCTCCAATTCCGGAACCCGTTGTTCCGATGACCATTCCTAAGCCTTCACTTCCTTATCCTTCAAGGCTTAATGACCAAAAACTCCGTGATAAGACTAGTCAACAAATGGAGAAGCTTATCCAAATCTTTCAAGATTTGCACTTCGAGATTAGTTTCGCGGACGCTCTTCTTCTTATGCCAAAGTTCGGTCCAACAATCAAAAATTTGTTGAATAACAAAGAAAAGATTTCCGAAATGGCTAAAACTTCTTTGAACGAAAATTGTTCGGCGGTTATCCTCAAAAAGCTTCCCGAAAAGTTAGGAGACCCCGGAAAATTTCTCATCCCATGTGATTTTCAAGGCATAGTTCAATGCTCCGCCTTGGCCGATCTTGGTGCTAGCATTAACTTGATGCCACACTCCATGTGGAAAAAGCTTTCATTACCTCCGCTTACACCTACATGTATGATTCTCGAGCTTGCGGACCGTACAAGTTCTCGTCCGCTAGGAATAGCCGAGGATGTATTTGTGAAAGTAGGCAAGTTTCATTTCCCCGCCGACTTTGTTGTTGTCGAATTTGATGCCGATCCCCGAGTACCCCTCATCCTTGGGAGGTGCTTCTTAAAAACGGGTCGGGCATTGATCGATGTTGATGAAGGGGAAATCACTTTGAGGGTAAACAAGGAAGCCGTTACTTTCAATCTCAATCAAGTTACGAAATACTCCCCCAATTATGAAGACAATTCCGTCAACAAAATTGATGTCCTTGACATTGTGTCGGAGGAGTATTCTCAAGAAATTCTTGGATTCTCGAGTGGCAATCCCACTTCGGTTGATCCTATCGTTGCTCTCTCTTCCCCTCCCCTCACTCCGTTTGAGGGAAGTGACTTTATTTTGGAAGAGATCGAAGCATACTTGGCTAGTGATTCTGTTCCATGGGAAATTGATCACGCTCCCATCGACATTGAGGGAGATATACTTCTCATCGAGAAGATGCTCAATGAAGATCCTTCATCACTCCCTCCTCAAGAACTTCATAAAGAGGAAATCAAAACGATTGAAAAATCCAATGATCCTCCCGAGGTCGAACTTAAGGACTTACCACCTCATCTCGAGTATGCATTTTTGGAGGGTGACAATAAATCACCCGTCATCATTGCTAAAGACTTGAGTGAGGATGAAAAATCCGCTCTTATAAAGGTTTTGAAGTCACACAAGCGAGCCATCGCTTGGAACCTTTCCGACATCAAGGGTATTGACCCGAGATTTTGTACGCACAAAATTCTCATGGAAGATGACTTCAAACCGGCGGTTCAACACCAAAGAAGGGTGAATCCTAAAATTCATGAGGTTATCAAAGCGGAAGTCATAAAACTTCTCGATGCCGGATTGATTTACCCTATCTCGGATAGTCCTTGGGTTAGCCCCGTTCATTGTGTGCCCAAAAAAGGCGGCATTACCGTTGTTGAAAATGATGAAAACGAGTTGATTCCTACTCGATTGGTTACGGGATGGCGTGTTTGCATTGACTATCGAAAGTTAAATGAAGCCACCCGTAAAGACCACTTTCCATTACCCTTTATGGACCAAATGCTTGAGAGATTAGCGGGAAACGAATACTATTGTTTTCTCGATGGTTTCTCGGGTTACTTTCAAATACCCATTGACCCACAAGATCAAGAAAAGACCACATTCACATGTCCTTATGGAACATTTGCTTACCGACGCATGCCTTTCGGCTTGTGTAATGCTCCCGGTACGTTCCAAAGGTGTATGATGGCCATTTTCCATGACATGATCGAAAAGACTATGGAAGTCTTTATGGATGATTTTTCGGTCTTTGGGGATTCTTTTCAAACATGTCTCTCCCATTTGGACAAGATGCTTGAACGTTGTGAAAACACGAATCTTAGTCTAAATTGGGAGAAATGTTACTTTATGGTTAAGGAAGGAATTGTCCTTGGCCATAAGATTTCTAAGAGCGGGATTGAGGTTGACAAGGCTAAAGTCGATGTCATTTCAAAATTACCTCCTCCCTCAACCGTCAAAGGAGTTAGAAGTTTCCTTGGTCATGCCGGTTTCTATCGTCGTTTCATTCAAGATTTTTCGAAGATATCCCGGCCTATGACCCGACTTCTTGAAAAGGATACTCCTTTCGTCTTCTCTAGTGAGTGCATTGAAGCTTTTCAAACTCTTAAGAAGAAGCTCACGGAAGCACCAATTCTAGTTGCCCCCGATTGGGAATTACCATTTGAGCTTATGTGCGATGCAAGTGATTTCGCCATAGGTGCCGTTTTGGGGCAACGAAAGTCAAAACATTTCCAGCCTATACATTATGCTAGCAAAACTTTGACCGAAGCTCAAGCACATTACACTACGACGGAGAAAGAATTACTAGCCGTGGTGTACGCTTTCGAGAAGTTTCGACCATACTTGATCTTGTCCAAAAGCATAGTGTATACGGATCACTCGGCCCTCAAATATCTTTTTGCTAAGCAAGATGCTAAGCCGAGATTGCTCCGATGGGTTCTCCTCCTACAAGAATTTGATATCATCATCCGTGATAAAAAAGGAGCGGAAAACCTAGCGGCTGATCATCTCTCTCGTCTTGAAAATCCACATCAAGGTGTGCTCGAGAAAAAGGAAATAAATGAAACGTTTCCTCTCGAGACTCTTAATGTGGTATCTCATCATGAAAATTCGAGTACCCCATGGTTTGCCGACTTTGCAAACTATCATGCGGGTAACTTTGTTGTGAAAGGGATGTCGTCCCAACAAAAGAACAAATTTTTCAAAGATGTTAAGCATTATTTCTGGGACGACCCCTACTTGTTTAAGGTTTGTGCGGATCAAGTCATCCGACGGTGTGTTCACGGCCAAGAAGCTGATGAAATTCTCAAGGCTTGTCATAATGGACCCACGGGGGGACATCATGGCCCGAACTACACCGCTAAAAAGGTGTTTGACTCCGGTTTCTATTGGCCCACGATTTACAAAGATGCCCATGACCTCGTCAAATCTTGCGACTCTTGCCAACGTCATAGCAACATCTCTAAAAGAGATGAAATGCCTCAAAATGCCATTCAAGTGTGCGAGATCTTTGACGTATGGGGCATTGACTTTATGGGTCCGTTCCTGTCTTCTCGAGGGAACAAGTATATACTCGTGGCGGTCGATTACTTGTCTAAATGGGTGGAAGCGAAAGCGCTCCCCACCAACGACGCCCGAGTAGTTGTGAAGTTTCTAAAGTCTCTCTTTACCCGTTTCGGAACTCCCCGTGCCATCATTAGTGATCGCGGTACGCACTTTTGCAACGACCAATTCGCAAAAGTCATGCTTAAGTACGGTGTCACTCACCGTCTTTCTACCGCGTATCACCCACAAACTAGTGGGCAAGTGGAAGTTTCAAATCGTGGTTTGAAAAGAATTTTGGAGAGGACCGTAGGTGAAAACCGTGCCTCTTGGTCGGACAAACTTGAAGATGCACTTTGGGCCTTCCGTACCGCTTTCAAAACACCCATCAGGTGTACTCCTTACAAGCTTGTGTACGGAAAGGCGTGTCATCTCCCGATCGAGCTCGAGCACAAAGCCTATTGGGCCTTGAAGCATGCTAATTTTGACCTTAAGTCCGCGGGTGATCATCGGAAAGTTCAACTCAATGAATTAAATGAACTCCGTGATCAAGCCTACGAGAACTCGTTGATTTACAAGGAAAAGACAAAGAAGATCCATGACTCAAAGATTAAGAACCGCGTTTTCAACGTTGGTGACCGAGTCCTTCTTTTCAATTCTAGATTGAAAATCTTCTCGGGGAAACTTAAGACCCGTTGGACCGGTCCATTCACCATTGCCAAAGTTTTTCCATATGGCACCGTCGAGTTATCTCAAACCGACGGACCAAACTTCAAGGTGAATGGACATAGATTGAAACATTATTTTTGAGGGGACATACCATCCTTGGTTGTCCCGGATCTACAAACTTTCCCCATGAACCAATGAATGCGGGGATCGAGTCAAGCTAGCGACTCGGGAAACAAAAACAGTAGCACACTATATGGGTTTTCACCCGTATTTCTGATTTCTTTCTACTTTCTACCACCCTAGTGTGGGGGAGTTGCCCCCCGCTGTTGTATAAAGGTTTTCAAAAAAAAAAAAAAAAAAAAAAAATCATCTTTCTAAATAATGGCCGTAGTATTTCCCTTTTACGTTCTTTGTTTCGGCATAACCGCCGGTACTTTGAATATTGAGGGCAATATTCATTTCTAGTGTGGGGGGGAATTCTCACGAATTTTATCATATAAATATACCAATTCCCCCGTTTTTGGCCAAAAATTTTTTTTTGGAGTAAGTGTTTTACACTTTCTCATTTGGTTATCAGTCCGCCTTATCTAATAAACAAAAGGATTGGCTAATCCAGGAGCAAACGGCTCTTGGTAAAGATATATCAAATCCGTTGACGGCTTGCAATTTGCCCAAAATTGTATGGTGTTCAGCTCACCATATCTTTAATTAGTGAAGAGTTGGCTAGCCCGCAAGTTTATGGCTTGTGGAAAAGGCAGTTGGAAAACCATAATTGGTAATCAGCTCACCAAAGATAATATTGATAAATTATCTAAGAGTTGGCTAGTCCAGAAGCAAACGGCTTCTGGTAAAGACAAATCAAAACCGTTGAAAGCTGGTGATTTGCTCAAAATCATATGGTTATCAGTGTACCATATTTCTTACTTGAACTGAAACATTTGGCTACTCCAGAAGTAATGGCTTTTGGTAAAGAGACTCAAATCCATTAAGTTTTCTCAAAAGATTGCTAGGGACTAGCAATGTTTTAGTGTGGGGGATTTGATGAGTGCTTATTCACTCATCATTTTAGGTCAAATCTGAGCTGCAAAACATCTAAAAACACTCCGAAATGCATCAAAACACTGAAAATATCTCAAAATTGTGTTTTATATGTTTCAGATGCAAAATGTTTAAAATCAGATGAAAAACGAACAAAGTTTGCATAATTGGCAGTTTCAGTCCCCCGACTTTCAAAAATTGACAGAAATAGTCCCTGAGCACGTATTTTAAAAAGAAAAATCACCAAAGGTCCTTTTGAAATCATAAGTTGTCATAATTAGTCCTTTGGTGAAAAATTTCAAAAGTTTGAGAAATTACAGTTTTGATCCCTGGATTTTTTAAATTGTCAAGTTTAGTCCTTGGAATTTCACAATTTGCAAAAATGGTCCTCAACTTATTTGAGATTCACAAGTTTGACCCTTGGATCACTTTTTAGAAGTTACTTGATTGGCCCCTGAAGTTTCAGTTTTGGCAGATTTGGTCCCTATGTTTGCCATGGATTCATATCTAATCCTTTGTCCAAATTGTAACTACCAAGGCCCAAAATAACAGCCCACCAATCCAAATCCAGTACCCGGTCAAACCCCTATCCAGACCCGGTCAAAGAATAAACAAAACACACCCTCTGTCTTCTCCTTCCCCAATTTCCCGCCCAAGCAATCCACAAACCCATAAACCCTAGATACCCTAATCTCTCTTTCTCTCTTCTCAAAACATCTCACCTCCCCAAGAACACTCCACCCCCAAAACCTCTTTTACCCAGAATCACCTTTACCCAAACCTCCCTTAATCTCTTTTAACCGGGTACACCCAAATCCCAAACCCACTCACATTTTCCCTACTCTTTTCCCCATTGCCACCATGGCAATCCATGTCAGAAAAGCTCCATCAAACGGCTTAGATTGCTTCAAATGGGTACCTACCAATTGAGTGGCTTGGATTTGGCTAAAGAAAGCACAAGGATGGTTTTTGCTTTACTGCTCACACAAAACAAGCACAAGACTTGAAGAGTTGAAGACTTAGTTTTAGTATAAATAGGAAGCTCATGTAGCCATTGAAGGGCACCCCTAGTTTTTAGAAGTCTTTTTTCAGTTTTAATTTTCTTTTGTAATCTCCATTTTAAGTTCAATGAAAAGTCTCTTTTAGTTAGTTTCAGTTCTCTTTTTGTTTATAACTTTATTGTTATTAATTGTTTGTATCCAATCTCAAAAGAAAAAGAAAGGAAAAATAAACAGGGGTCACAAACTCTTTTAAAAGGGCTGTTTGGTTTATGCTTTCAAACTGGTCAAGGGTCAGTTTTAACCCGTTTGACTTTTAAGGTCAAACTCAGTTTAGCTTATTAGTATGTTTTTACAAGTTTGAGTTTGGTTTGAAAAAGTTCTATGGGAATCAAGTTGAAAAAAAAAAGTGTGTTCTTAACTGTACAAGACAGTAGCAGTAGCTGCTGATCTTTGGCATTTTTCTTGGCTTAATTGGTGTTCAAAAGGTGTAAAAGTTGTTGTTACCAGATCCTTGTATGCCCAACTTGTTTCAGTTTCAGTTTTGAACCTTATAATTACTTTTAGAGTGGTTAAAATCAAGTCAATATCTGCTTGTTGTTAGTATAACTTAACTGCTCAAATAAAAAAAATGGCAAAAGGTACTGCCTCAGCTTATTTTTAAGCTGTGCAGAGGCCTGTGGCTTATCCCCAGTTACTATATTTTGCATCTCCACTTTGCTTGTTTCCATTTTGTAGCTTTTCCATTCTTGGAATCTCACCTTGCAGCTTATAATTGAGCTCCAAAAGGACCCATACAAGCTGTTTTGCAGCCTGCTACACCAGTCCACAGGTCACCCTTTTGTTCTTTCTTTTTGCTTATCAGTGCTTGTCTATTGCTTAATTAGGTCTACTATAGTGTGTTTAGGTTGCTTAGTTAGGTTTAGTTCATATTTTAGCTCATTTAAGTGCCCCTTAGTGCTTATCAGTAAACTCTAATTGATTATTTCAAGTTTAGTCCAGTTTTAGAATTTCCATTAGTTAAGCTTATTGTGCCCACTGATTTTCCTAATAGATTAGCATAGCTTATGTTTGCTTATTTCAAGTTTAGTGCTAAGTCAGATTGTTCTTTCATGTTGGGAATACTTATTGCATTCTTGATTTGCTCCTAAAAAAGTGCTTAAGGGATGTTTGGTTGTTGCCTGTTGTGATCACATAAGAGGTGTTTGTTTTGATTCTGTCACAACTGTTGGTGAATAAGCAGTTGTAACTGCTTATTCCAAGCTTTTCTCTAATCAAGTCTTTAGAAACAATTGCTTATTTCCATCTCTTAATCAAGTTTCAAAAAGAAAAAGTTGAAAAAAAAATTTTTCAAAAAGGGTACCAAGGGGATTCGAACCCTGGTCTCCTCTGTCACCAAACGAACACCTCACAACACAACACTCATAACCATTGCGCCCTTGGGTCTTGTCTCGTTTAATCCTGCACAAACAAATCACTTAAAGACACTTAGGCAGTTTTGCTTATAAGCCAACTTTGGCTTATTTTGAGCTTATTTCCAAAGCAACTTCCAGATTTTTAAATTTTCCTAGGCTCAGTAGCATTAAGAGGACTTTCTGTGATTTTTCCACATTTTTATTAATTAGTTTACTATTTTTAATCAATTAATTAGTGTTAAATCGTTTTTAATTCATAGAAATTAATTCAAAAGTCAAAAAAAAATATTCCGCTTTTTCCTAAAATTATTTTTAGTCAAATAGAACGTAGGAAAATTGATTTCACACCCGTAGCCCTTAAATTGCAAAACTTTTACGTTTATGGCTCGGGTTGTTTCCCGTTTTTTACGTTTTTGCGTTTTTGCACCCTAGGACTTAGTGTAGCTTTGTTTTATCATTCCTTAGGCTTAGTGATAGTTTATTTTTAGTTATTTAGGGTTACCTAGCCTTAATTACCTTCCCGTTCATTAAATTGTAGAATACGTAATCAAATCCAAAAATCATTAAAAACCAATTCAAGTTCAAATCACGAAACTCAACGAATCCTTCCATTCACACCTCGTTGGGACACGACCCGGGGAAATCACATTCCCGGTATCACTTTTATCACACCCGTGAGGTTTGGCAAGTTAACCCTTTTCCTAAAAGGTTGATTTGTCGAATTTTACGGTTATTTTGATATACGTTGATATTTGTGTTTTTCTCACACTCACTTCACACGAATCAGTACACTAGATCAGGTGCAGCAGCTGCAACAAGATTTTTTTAGCTGGAGTGCAGACCGTACGAGCCAAATGCTTTAGGGGATGCACCTGAGCCATCCACGATGGCATGGACCAGCCTATGTGTACCAGCCCGACATCCCCGATATCGGCATCCAGCAAGGAGCGACATTTATGCAGACTGAGCCCACTCCTGGTAGCACCACAAGCACCCCATACGACCAGACTCCGTTCCAATCCATGGAACATGATCACCACAGGGATGATTGATTCCCCTGTTACTTGGACAATTTCTAAACAATTTCAAAACTTATGCCTGTAATAACTTAATAACAAGGATATTTGTGTTGCGGATAATCTATTGTGCCAATGGGTACAAAATTTTCCTAGTATTTCTGTGCAAGTTTTGATTCTGTGATGCAATTACTGCGTAACCATTTTGGCTAGTTACGCCGTAACCAGTGGGCAGCATGAAATTTTTTATGGCATTATAGTTAAGGCGTAGTCACTGGATAAGATACGCATTAGCAACCTTCTGACCCACTTTCAACCTTTAGTGAGACATCTGGGGCAAGCATTTGAGAGGGGAGTTTATTTCTTTCTCGGTTATTTTTCATTTCTATTTTCTTTTTCCTTTTTATTTTGTACAAATGGGACTTTGTACACTTCAACTTGGGGGGATAGAAATAGAAATGAAGTGTATGATTACTTAGCCTTCTTGCCCTAATTTTATAGTTGGTTTTAATAATTTTAAACTCTTTTGAAAAAAAAATTGTCATATTTTTAACCAATCTAGAATTACATATAGTCGAGCACACTATAACCCTTATTGTCATTGGTGAGATTTAGCCTTTCCGTTTCCCCTATTTTACCCAAATCTACCAAATATTGAGTGTGCCGATAGTATTGTGGACTTTAGAACTTGGCTTTTACATCACGTCGAGACCATAGACGAGTAGTGTATCAAGTTATCTTGGTGCATTTGGAAAAGGCAATTTGAAAAAGGCAAATGTTTTAGGATTAAACCCAAATAGCCCATATGTGTTTACTTGTGTGTGTGTTTATCGATTAGTCGCATTGAATTTTCGACCTTCGTGTTAACCCTGTTTATTGCACTCTCCTTTAGCGCATAATACCCCTAGTTACACCTATTTGAGCCTATCATTTCATTTTCTAACCCTAATTATCGTTACACCTTAGCCTACTGTGTAGTCTTATCTTTTGATCTTGAATTCATTGCTCGCCCTAGTTCGAGGTTTGAGTAAAAGTTTCGGAAAAAGTGCCAAATCGAAGACATCCTATTGAAGATCATTGAAGATCCCCCAATATTCTTGCTCATCTCAAGTGGGGGGATAAGTACGTTAAAAATAATTAAAAAAAATAAAAATAAAAAAAGCACTATAATAAAAGTGCATATTAGCCCTTGTTGATAAAAGTGAAAAATATTGTAGCACTATATGATTAAAAGAAATTAGCATCGAGAATAACACCTTGATCACATTCGAAGATTGGAAGATTGTCAAGACACCATCGGTTCGAAAAAGAAAAAATATTTAAATGGTGTATTCCCGTAACGTAATTATGATCCTATTTCCGTACCATAAAGATGAACCTTGAATGAACGGTGGGGCGATGGCGACTTGGTTTTAAGCTAAGATGGTTTTATTTTCTTTTTCTTTTCACCCATTAAAATATCACATGCCTTACCTAACCCTTTTTCGTCGTGAAGCGTGTCTAGGTGATGCAGCGAGCAGTCCTTGATGTCTTGGCCATGGTTTTTGTCATGTATCATTGATTTTGTCCACTTCGTTGTGACACGTTAGTAATGACACTACCCCATAGCCTTTGAATCACTATCAACCCAACATTGCTTTCTAAAACTATCTTAACCTTAGCTCTAGTGATGGAGATGTGTGTAAATGCCAAGCTTATGATAGAATACTTGCTATGCCCGTGCAATTGAGTGATCACCCCGAAATTAACACTTAGATTAGGATGAGCGTGAGAGTGTTTTCGTTCCCATTTCGTGAGGTGTTCGGCTTGTATAGATATTCTAGTATGGAAATCTTAACTGCACATTCCTTGGTATACTCCGGGGATGTATCTTTTACAATATAAAAAAGTCTACTTGAGGGCAAGTAGAGTTCAAGTGGAGAGATATTTGATAGCATCAAATTGTCCTGATATTCAAAGCGTTAATTTCCCCCTTTATCATCACATTATGAGTAAAATACTAGTGAAAACATCCTTATTCCTTATTATTTCATTTCAGGATCTATTTTATGCAAGGAAGCGGTAAATGGATATTTCCAAGCCCAAAGGATAACTTTTCTCTCAACTACGGCGTAACCAAGTGATGGAGTTACGCCGTAATAATGATCATGAAGAATACGGCGTAACAATGGAGTATAATTACACCGTAACAAGACTACTGAACATGATGCAGCCAACTTTACAGTGGATACGGCGTAACCCTCAGCTCAGGTTACGCCGTAATAATGGATAAGCATCAATTTTACAAAGGATACGGCGTAACCCCCAGCTCAGGTTACGCCGTAACAGAAGATAAACATTTGATTTACAAAGACTACGGCGTAACTCTCAGCTAAGGTTACGGCGTAACCATGGATAAGTACAAGATTTAGAAGAGTTACGGCGTTACTAATTAATAAATGTTACGCCGTAACTGGTATCCAAGCCTATAAATAGACGAATTTTTCATCAGTTATATGCATCTCTCCTTTCCCAAGCCTTGTAGGGTTTGGGGAGATCAAACACAGAAGAAGAATCATGGTTTAGGAGCATGAATAATGAATTTCTCGTCTACGATTTCCGTTGTATTCAAGTTTGAATTCATTTTATATTTTTCTAGGATTTATACTATGAATTCATGTTATTAATTTAAATTTGCATTTACATTATTTATTTTCTCTTTATTTCTTTATACACATTTACTAGTCTTATCATAGATTGCTAATCTTGGTAATATTATAAGCTTGTTAGTATCTAAAGGGCTGGGAGAATTGACCAATTGACCTCAGTTTAATAGGTTGCGAAGTATGGAAGGAATTGGCCATAGTACAACCACTCTTCGTGTGCGAACTGACCAAATGATCACCTATCAAGTGGAGGTATTTAAGAGGTTAGGGGAAATCTAAGTTCCTAACGGTCGGGTTTCCATAGACTAGATCTAGTAGATTTGGCCCTTAATGACTGCTATTAGGTTGTTGAATGATCGCGGGTGACCTGTTCATCTTGGTGAGGAATCTAAGAACCATAAGCCATGACGATTTGACCAAAGGAGTCTGGCGATGATCAACCACTATATTGAACATTCATATCGAGAATCAATTCGTATTTGCATTCTTTATTAAGCTTCGCTTATCTATCTCTTTATCCTAAATTCTTGTATTTGTGAGATTGGAATAAATCATATCATACCAATATATTATCAATATCATTTCTAATCATCTTAATTCTTTAAAGGTCACAACTCTCTTGGGACGATACTCGGATTTACCTAAGGCTTTACTTCATCTGATCGGGTTCTCTGCCCGTTAGTATGTGTTTATCCTAAGTTGTCTAAGTTTTATAAATATTAAAAGTAGGATGAAATAGCACATCAAGGTATTTTTTGGGTTTTTTCGGTACAGGAGTTTGGATCATATATCATATATGATATCACACTAGTTTTTAAGTTCTAACACTAAACATGTTGTAAATTGGCATAAGTATTTGTGTATAACTTCAAATGATTCACCGCTTTTTACATTTAGAAATTTAAATCCTTAGCTTTCCAATCATATATCACACATAATTTTTGAATTAACATATCATTATGGTTTATTTATAAAAGTTGAAGAATATATGTGAATTTTTATATATTAAAATACGCTTGATAAATCAGATAGGATATAATAATAATTTGTAGATTCAAAGACATAAGATATTGTCATAAAAATGATATAAGTATTATTTTTCTGTGCAAAAAAACGGTGAATATTTTGAAGTTGGATGACTAAGTTTTTAAATGGAGATAAAAAATAAATAAATAAATAAAAAGATTGAATATGAAATTGAAGATGTATAAAAATATCTGACTAGATAGATTTTAAACTTTATTTTCCGAAATATACATGATAGATCTGAAATGACAACGATGATTGATGGTCACCGTTTACACAATGGTTGTAGGTGTGGGTGGTAACGCTCGTACATACATCACCCACTATCCCCTTTTCATCCATGTAAAATCAGTAAAACCGCAACTTCTCATGTTAGATAGTAATTAAATTAAAATGATACCAAATCGTTAAGAACAACATAGAGTAATATAATGATTTATATGTGAAAAATTCAAATAAATTTACATAAATCTAAGATGTGTTAACATGACAAGAAACTTACAATCGAAATCCTATGAACAATGATCGTGATAAGATATACTGCTTCATCTAAGAGTGATATCTTCAAATCAAAGTGAGATTCTAATAAGATATATTTTTTTGCCGCCGCACTCATTCTCATAATATGAGATTTTGATGAATATGCACATGCAAAAATCATCTTTTTATACTTGCTTAGTATTTTTTTGTGTAATGACTATACTAGTAAAAATATATCTCATATTAAATGATTAAGTTGATCTGACATCTATAATTTTTAGCTCTTAGATATTTAGGGTTTACAAAATGTGGGCGAAAGCTCATCTAAATGCTCGTGGCCCAAGCCCAAATACTCTGTCGACATAAGCTACTCAAGAATTTGATGGATTTCGGGATATTTTATTTGGACACTTTATTAAAAAAAAACACATATCAAAAGGCGAGTTAGTTTTGGGGACATGATGATCTTGTTAGCTTAATTAGGCCCGTAGGGCTTTACTACTTTTTATCCGTACTTGTCTTGTTTAGTTATTTGGTTTTTGTTGTATGTATTCGATATACAAACTTGTATACTTAAATTTGTAATTGAATCTAACGGTACAAATTTTATTTCTTTGTGATTTTTACATGATATTAGAGCATAAACGTTGTACGTAAATTTATGATGAAGAAGAAATGATGGTTTGGTTAATGCGGAAGAGTAGAGTATTGATGATAAAGATGTCCACTTGAAATAATAATAATAATAATAATAATAATAATAATAATAATAATAATAATAATAATAATAATAATAATAATAATAATAATAATAAAGATAACAATAATAATAAAATATTGATAACGCTTTCAACTAGGGGCGATATTGGCGATCATCTTGATCCCTTGCAATTGCCTTTCGTCCTTTTCAACATCAACATCACCTGTTGACTTGTTATTGGTTTTTATTTCTTTTTCCCTTTGTTCTTATTAGGGCCTTGTATATATTCATTATTTTTTTTTCGTTTGTATTTCTGAATTGGGTTTTGATTTGAAACCTTCCTTATTACTGTCGTGGTTTTCTGCTGTTGCTGTGTGATATGGTTTTAAAAGGTACCATTTTGAGGGGTCGTTTAAGTCCTTATTTGATTACTTTTGTATCCGTTATTGCTTAATATCGTTCCTTTTCACTTTTTAGGTCTCTTGAAGGCAAAATGCTGGAATAGCACTTAATTGGACGAAAAGGCGCGAATATACGAAGAAAATGGCCAAAGTCAGAATCGAGACACTCAAAGCTGCTGAAAACAGAAGGCGACGGCGTCAGGTGTTAATTGCGACGCCGTCAAAGGATTTTTGTGATGATACAGTAGCCAAATACCCTATTTTCAAGTGACGACGTCGGGCTTTAAAAGAGTAGGTCGTCGCTACTCAGACGGCCTAGATTCAATCCAGACGACGTCAGAAGCTGAAGAGGACGGCGTCACAGACATAAGGTGACGCCGTCGCAAGGTTAACGTGGCCAAGACGAAACCCTAATGACGGCGACACGACGGCGTCACAAAACATAAGGTGACGCCGTCGCATATGTAATATTATATATAGAATCTGAATTTTTCAGTTTTAAGAGAGTCTTTTTGTGGAGTAAAAACCTAAAACCGAACCAAGGGTGTCTTGTACAGTATTTTAGGGTTTCAAACCCTATCTTACATCAAGATAAGTATTTACTTCATCAATTTAATCATGTCTTTAATTATTTGTGTGTATGCTTGCATGTTCTCCATGTCCGGCTAATTTATTTGTGTGTTTGCTTAGGGAATATGAAACTTAATTATTGAATATTGATTGGTTGTTTCTTATCTTAGTTGATTAATGATCTAGTAATGCGATAGGTCATTCGTTGTGTGCTTAATGCTTGATTCATCTTTGTGAACCTTAGAATATAACTACCTGAGTAGTTGTAAGCTAAACCATCCAAAGAGTGCCTTAGAGTAAGAGTTTATTATCCCTAGTGGGTTTTGTAGACGAGACCCTTTGGTAAGTTCAAAGAGTTAGGGAGAAACGCATACCCTATAACCTTAGACACACAACGCAACTAAGAATAAGACGTGACAACTCAACCATCAATAGGAGATAATTAAGGAGTAGTAAAACCTAAGTAAACACATCTTTAAACTATCATACGAGCACACATTAATTAGACATAGACTACCACCACCTTAGTTTAGATAATTAGATATTAGTAGAGTAATCGGTAGAAATACCAACCCCCAAATCCAATACCCGAGATTCGTACCTTTCAATTTCCTAAAAACATAAAAAAGATAAAAAATAATCTTCCTCAACCTTAACCTTAGCGTAGTAACTTCTCACTAGCATTCCTATTCCCCTAGAGAACGATATCAATACCCGTGGCTTACCCTAATACTACACTACAACGATTAGGTTCACTGCCTAGGGTGTTGAAAAACTTGCTCGACGAAAAGGAAGTTCCTTTGACCCCGAACGACGCGTGTAGCGTTATCAAGTTTTTGGCGCCGCTGCCGGGGAATAGAATAGCTAGTTAGTAGTCCATCTCGTTTAGGTCTACTCACAAGATTCCTATCAAGTGAGATTTTTTCTTTTTATTAGCTTCCTTGTAGTCTATCCCCCTTCTTTGTGTTTGTGTTCGTAAAACCCTTTTCATTTGTCGCTATGGCAAGTGAAGTTGCATTTGAATCATTAACAAATGAGGAACAATTGAATTTTGCAGATTGGTTTAGTTTTTATTGTTCTGATAAATTTGTGAGTGATCTTAAAGATATCCAAAAGAACAAGGGTGTAAGATTGGATGGATTTGATATATTTTGTGTTTGTGTAGCTTCTATTCAACGATCGTTGTCAAGATCAACTCCTTTTAGTGACACCATCTTTAGAATTTTTCAGAAAAGCCTCCTATGCATAAACCTTCAGTTGTTACAACTTGAGGAAATGGATAAGAAGGATTTATCTAACCTTAGGCATCATGATCAAAAAGACCTAGTTTTTAAGAACATGAAACCTAAACCCAAACAAGATTGTGAGATGGTTGAAGCTAAAATACCTAGTTGCATGTGTGGGATAGATTTCAAACATTTAGGAGATCTAGATATAATGGAGAAAAATATGGAAACTCCAAGCCCACAAGCCCTACCATCACTTGAGGAACACACATCACCTATAACTTACCCGGAAGAAGTAGAAGAGACTATAGGAGCCCCGATTGATAGAGAACCTTTGGACCAAACGCCACTAGAGAATGTAGGTTTAGATGCTTGTTGTCATGACCTCTCTCTTAGTCCTAGGGAAGTTCCTAATTTTGATGAACCGGCGCCTCAACCAAAAACCTTACCTAATGTTCCGTCTTTAGATGTGAATCTTGGAATTGAATTAGGCCCCAATCCACCCATCAAAATAGATAGTCCGGGTAGTTGCTTGATAAAGGTGGTAGATTCTAGGCCATGTAGAGTGGAAGCTAATATAGGAGTAGCCCATGACCTTACACACTTATATCACCCATTCATGGTTGATAACAAGAAACATTATGGGTTTAAACCGGGTTTATTAAGTCAAGATGGATCCTTAACTAAGAATCTTTTGAAGTTGATAGAAGATGATCCATTTTTAGGAGAGAGATTTGATTCACCCGCTACACCAATTGAATTAGGTAAGGTTATAATAAATAGAGCACACTCCTTTGAGCACATAAATCACCCATCACCCTCTCCTCACGTAGCAAATTTCCACCCTAAGGGTGTATATTGCTACTATCACCCGCACTTAAACTTAAGTGTAGGGAAAACCTCCCCTTTATCCGTTAAATAAAGGTAGAGTCAGGCTCGTGACTCGAACAAAAACAAGCGCTTCTTGGGAGGCAACCCATGTGTTTTTCCTTTTTCATTTTTATTTGTGTGTCATATATCTTTTATTGATTGTCTATTCTCATGTTTAAATTTGTAAAAATGCTTTATTTTGTTTTTAACCTCGTCTTAATTGCATATAAAGGTATTTTACATAAAGGATAAGTGTAGGGAGGATTACACACGTTTTCAAAAGAAACGTAAACATGAGAATAACAATTAAATAAAAGATATATATGTTTGTTTGTTAGAGTCAAATGCTTGTATCGAGTCATAATGGATGTTTTTGCAGAAATTTTTCCAGATTCTAAAGATGTAAATTTTCCAGAATTTTTTTCAGAAAATCGCAGAACAGTTTTTGTCAGGATAACCTGACGGCGTCAGGATTGCAACCTGACGGCGTCAGGAAGGAGTAAAAACATCAGATCACTTTTTCTCGTTTTCTGAGCTACTTATAAATTTTTGGAATTTTCCAGGTCTTAATTTTCTTAGAAATTCTGTAAACATCCATTCCACAAGCATTATATCCTAGTTTAAATCGAGTCTTATATATATTATTACCGCCGATTTTACGCGAAGGTTTCGTTTGTTTTCTACAAGTGTGCAGGTTTAGTATATCAAGAAGAAGTTACATAAGATTGAGGAGCTTTTCACGCATAAATTCTTCTTGGAAGGATTTAACCACCACTTTACACGGATCCTACCGAGCTAATCAGGGGAGTATTAGTTTCTTTCGTTTTTGATTACCTTCTTTTATCATAACTTTGATACTTTCGGGGAACATTGGGGACAATGTTCAGTTTAAGTGTAGGGAGGGAAAATAAAATGGGAACTTTGAAACTATGCTTATCCTTGATTATTTGCTTTTTCCAATTGTGATTGTGTAATAAACCATGAGAAAATGTCGGTTAGGGTAATTTTGGCACCAAATTTAAAATTTTTCATGATATATAGGAGTGGGCCATTAGTCTTAACAAAAGCATCTCACGGATAGGAAGTTATATGACTAGCACAAAACCCTTTACCACCCAAATTCCACCCAAAATGTGAGGATCACCCTTAGATTAGTAGGAATTAAAGCATTCATCTTTAATGCTTAGAGTGTGAACCGGTAGTATATTAGATTCTAGAACTTGTTTTGTGATGCATTCCGAGATCGCAAGTGAGACTACACTTGTGTAGTTAGGAATAACTAAATGATAAGAGGCATTAGGATAACCCTTGTTTGACCGTAATATTACTTCTTCCACATCGGTTGAGTAATTCCCCCACACCCTTTGCGTTGTACTCATCTTTAGTACACGATACCCCTAGTTAACCCCTCAGAGCCTATCCTTTTCGCGGTTCTCATGATGTTTCGGTTTTCCGGAATATCAATGAAGAGCATTGTTTACACCCCACCCCTAAATGTACACCCAAATCGCCTTAGCCTACCTTGTATGCACTCACTTTTAGTGCATTATTGTTATCACCCTAAACCCTTAGTTCAATTATCTTGTTGCTTGCATAAGTTGCTAAGTCAAGTCATATCCTTTGTATACAGTTTTGGGACGATTGAGATTCATGGGAAAAGTTAAAGTTTATGAAATGACGGGAAGGGAACGTTAAATTCAAATTTCCTTTGTTTGCATAATAATGTACCCCAAGTGTTTTGATCTTTTCAATTCGGGTCAAATTAGTGTCAGAGTAATAAAAACTCAAGTGTAGGGATGTGCCTATAAATCCCTATTATTTTGATGTTACCATAGAGGATGGTAGAGTAAAAGTGTATGAAAAAAAAATCGAAACAAAATAGAAAAAGGAGAAAAAGAAAAAAAATAGAGTGTAAAAAAAAAAAAAAAAAAAAAAAAAAAAAAAAAAAAAAAAAAAAAAAAAAAAAAAAAAACGGGCTACCATCCTACATCTATCCTTTAAAATTATGTTTGTTTATTTCCGTTACCTAGAGTTTTAGAGTGTCGAGTCTTGGCTTAGCAACGCCATTCTTCGTATGCATTTAACATAGAGATTTTTGACTTACCACCACTAAATAGCCTATCCCACCAAACCCTTGTTTCCCTACCGTAAGCTTAACATTACAACCCTTTAAAAGACCTCTTTGATAGTCTTTCCTAGGTGCTTACGCCAAAGCGATGGAGGTTTGATCTATTCTCAAGCCTATGGTAATCTATGTACTAGGACCGGTTAATGAGTGTTTATCTTCCATTTCCTATTTGTTGTATTTCATATATACACCCGAGAGAGATGTGAGTATCCAAACACCCCATGTGAGGTGCTAGTATGTAATTTCCGTGCTTGTTATGACTTTTGCGGGGCTTATATGTGTTGTGGACCGTTTTAAATCAATGCTTCATGACCCCTAACTTATAAATTAATTGGCTAAAAGCACATTTGTTTGGGGACAAGCAAATAACAAGTGTAGGGATATTTGATAAGGTTTTAAAAGGTACCATTTTGAGGGGTCGTTTAAGTCCTTATTTGATCACTTTTGTATCCGTTATTGCTTAATATCGTTCCTTTTCACTTTTTAGGTCTCTTGAAGGCAAAATGCTAGAATGGCACTTATTTGGACGAAAAGGCGCGAATATACGAAGAAAATGGCCAAAGTCAGAATCGAGACACTCAAAGCTGCTGAAAACAGAAGGCGACGGCGTCAGGTGTTAATTGCGATGCCGTCGGAGGATTTTTGTGACGATACAGTAGCCAAATACCCTATTTTCAAGTGACGACGTCGGGCTTTAAAAGAGTAGGCCGTCGCTACTCAGACGGCCTAGATTCAATCCAGACGACGTCAGAAGCTGAAGAGAACGGCGTCACAGACATAAGGTGACGCCGTCGCAAGGTTAATGTGGCCAAGACGAAACCCTAATGACGGCGACACGACGGCGTCACAAAACATAAGGTGACGCCGTCGCATATGTAATATTATATATAGAATCCAAATTTTTTAGTTTTAAGAGAGTCTTTTTGTGGAGTAAAAACCTAAAACCGAACAAAGGGTGTCTTGTACAGTATTTTAGGGTTTCAAACCCTATCTTACATCAAGATAAGTATTTACTTCATCAATTTAATCATGTATTTAATTATTTGTGTGTATGCTTGCATGTTCTCCATGTCCGGCTAATTTATTTGTGTGTTTGCTTAGGGAATATGAAACTTAATTATTGAATATTGATTGGTTGTTTCTTATCTTAGTTTATTAATGATCTAGTAATGCGATAGGTCATTCGTTTTGTGCTTAATGCTTGATTCATCTTTGTGAACCTTAGAATGTAACTACCTGAGTAGTTGTAAGCTAAACCATCCAAAGAGTGCCTTAGAGTAAGAGTTTATTATCCCTAGTGGGTTTTGTAGACGAGACCCTTTGGTAAGTTCAAAGAGTTAGGGAGAAACGCATACCCTACAACCTTAGACACACAACGCAACTAAGAATAAGACGTGACAACTCAACCATCAATAGGAGATAATTAAGGAGTAGTAAAACCTAAGTAAACACATCTTTAAACTATCATACGAGCACACATTAATTAGACATAGACTACCACCACCTTAGTTTAGATAATTAGATATTAGTAGAGTAATCGGTAGAAATACCAACCCCCCAAATCCAATACCCGAGATTCGTACCTTTCAATTTCCTAAAAACATAAAAAAGATAAAAAATAATTTTCCTCAACCTTAACCTTAGCGTAGTAACTTCTCACTAGCATTCCTATTCCCCTAGAGAACGATATCAATACCCGTGGCTTACCCTAATACTACACTACAACGATTAGGTTCACTGCCTAGGGTGTTGAAAAACTTGCTCGACGAAAAGGAAGTTCCTTTGACCCCGAACGACGCGTGTAGCGTTATCACTGTGATTCTTCGTACTATTGTGGGTGCCGCTTGTCTCGCACCAACGATTACAGTTTGTTGAGTTTGTGGGTTCTGAATTACTGTTGCTGGGGTTTCTTCTCCTTCGCTGCCTTTTGGGTTTTGGTTGGACCGTACCAGCTGTGACACTATGGTTTTACATACACTGAGTTGAATTTTTTGTAGTGTTTGGTGTGCTATGGTGGGGCTTTCTTTCTGTTGGGGTTTTCATTTTGCGCGGTTTTTGGTTTTTGCTGGTGATATTGCCTACCTGGTTCTTCATGCCTGTGGTTAGATTTCACTGTCTATTCGTTGGTCTTAGTGGATGTCGGGATGGTGGAGGAAATGGGCTCACTAAAACTTCTTTGATCACGCACCTCCGTGACCGACAATTTTGTGGTGATGCTCAAGATACCACTAGGTGTTCTCTTCTGTCGGACCTGGCTATTTTTGATAGGGCTGAGATTACTCTTAAGCGTATGGGTTTGTGGTTGTGTGGGGTTTGTTTCAAGACGCATACCTTCCGAACTAAGTGTCGCCACTATTCAGGGTCTGATTTTGTGTCTCCTCCTGATTGTGGGGATGGTGTTGTTCGGTTCGTGTTGTATGATCTCACCAAACCACAGGTTTCCTCTCATGTTGCCCTGGTTGAAGAATTGGTTTTGGACGAGGTTAGTGGTTTCGATTTAACTCTTCTTGATACCTTATTTTCAAGGGGATTGCGGACTGTCAAATCAATCCCTTCTAGATGTCGTTTGGAATTTTCTCGTGTTCTGAAAGGAGCCCTTGATAAGGTGATATGTACATCGGATGACATTGCTTGTTGGGTTGGTTTGTTAGTCTTGCCTTTATGTCTCCTTAAAACTTTTTGTCCGAGGAGTAATCAAGAGTGTAGGTCTGCCACTAAGCGTCAACGCCAGGAAGAATATATTGTTAATGCCATTCGTGCATGGGGTACACCTGGTGGTAGTTTTCAGATTATGCGTGAGGTTTTAGCCGAACCCTCCCCGGTATGGCATAATATTGATGATGACAGCTTGGATTTGGGTGACCGTAATGTCAAGCAATGCAAGAGGAAGATTTGTGATGGTCATTATATGGCTGCTGTCAGAGTTCTCTCGTCTTCTGGTATCGCACCTTATGATGATTCTACTCTTGAGGATTTAAAAGTTAAGCATCCCTTCCAGTCTGCTCCTTTGATGCCTGGTATACCCATTGATCACCATCACCTTACTGCATCTCCTGCCTTGGTTCTTGATATGATTAAGAGTTTCCCTCGGGGTACTTCTTGTGGGCGGGATGGTTTGCGTGCTCAACACCTTTTGGATTGTTTAAATGGTGCTGATGTTGCTATTTCTAATGAGTTGGTCGCTTCTATCACCCAAGTGGTGAACCTTTTTCTTGCTGGTAAATGTCCGAGGGTGTTGGGTGAGTACATTGCTAGTGCTCCTCTCACACCCTTGGTCAAGTCGGGAGGAGGTATCCGTCCAATTGCCGTTGGAACTGTTTGGAGGCGGTTAGTTTCCAAGGTATGTGCGTCCATGATTGGCCATTCTTCGAGTGGCTATTTAGATGATTTACAATTTGGTGTTGGGGTTTCGGGTGGAGGGGAGGCTATTCTTCATGCAGTGAACCGTTTGATTGAGGATCGTGGGGGTGATGTTGGTCTTTCCATGTTGTTGGTTGATTTTAAGAACGCTTTCAACATGGTTGATCGGGCTGTTATGTTGCGTGAGGTTCGGCTTCATTTTCCGGCTATGTCGCGTTGGGTGGAATTCTGTTACTCCAGTCCTGCCAGATTATATTATGGTGAGCATATTCTTTGGTCTCATCAAGGTGTGCAACAAGGTGATCCGCTTGGGCCTCTTCTTTTTGCTTTAGTGTTACATCCTCTGGCATGTAAGATTAGAGACTCTTTTAACCTTTCCTTTCATGCTTGGTATCTGGATGACGGCACTATTATTGGTGATACTTTGGTGGTTGGAAAGGTTTTAGAGTTGATTATGATGGATGGACCTAGGTGAGGCTTACACCTCAATGTTGATAAAACTGAGGTTTTTTTGCCACAAGAGGACCCAAGAAGCAGACTGGTAGGTGTTTTTCCCCCCAATATTTCGCGTCCCCTACACGGTGTTAAATTATTAGGTGGGCCGGTTTGTGTGGATTTTGAGTTCGGTAGTACGGTTGTCCTGAAAAGGGTTGCTAAAACTATTGAACTTATGGATGCGGTTGCTACACTTAATGACCCCCAATGTGAGCTGTTGTTGCTCCGTGCATGTGCTGGTATTTCGAAGTTATATTTTTCTATGCGTACATGTTCACCTCGGGTCTTTGAGTGTGCCCAGGTTTCTTTTGATGCGGCTCTTCGTTCTTCCTTGGAGCGTATTGTCACGGCTTCTGGGCCTGGTTTTGGTGACTGGCAATGGAGACTTGCCACCCTGCCCTTTGCTTTTGGGGGGCTTGGTTTATATTCTGCAGGTGATGTTTTGAACTATGATTTTCTTGCTTCGAGACTTCAATCTGCTAGTCTGCAGACTAAGCTTCTCCATAGTGTTGGTATTGTGACTACTGGTCCCTCTTTTGATGATGCTCTATTTACTTTTAATGCGAATATGGATATTGACCTTTTGAGTAACCCTAGCGAGGTCGCTGCCCCCAAACTTATGAAGAAATTGGCAGATATATATTTCGATCGGGTTACCCAAACTGTTGAATCTACGTTCCATCTATCCCCTCGACAGGTGGCGCTATGGAGCTCACTAAAGGAGGATCATACTTCAGATTGGCTTAGGGTGGCTCCTATATCTAGATTGGGAAAAAACTATGAATGCCAGGACTTATCGTTGAGTGCTGTGTTATCGACTGGGTGTTCCCCTTTTCACTGTTCAGGTACCGTGCTCTGCATGTTCTAGGGTTTTTACTGGAGATATTTATGGGGATCATACAGTTTCATGTGCGGGTATTGTTGGCATTAAACATCGGCATAACATTGTACGTGATGTTCTTGTTGATATATGCTCTCGGTCCGGGATTTCTTTTCGTAAGGAGGTGGATATTGTGCTTCATGGAGATATGGACAGACCCTTGCGACCGGCTGATATATTGCTTTATTCTTGGGATGGCGGGCGTGATGTTTGTGTTGATCTTACAGGTTCGTCTCCTTTGACGCAATCGGGGTTGCTTGATTTCGTGCCAGGGCGTGCGGTTGGTGAGGCTGCATGACGTAAACGTGTCAAGTATGAGGGTAAATGAGCAGATATCGGATACGGGTTCCTCCCCTTTTCTGTTTCTTCTTTTGGAGAACTTGATAAAGAGGCGGTAACCTTACTAAAGCGTATTAGACTTTTCTACTTGACTCAAGACATTGGGGCTCGTGCGGCGGTTCATATTTTTAATCGTATTAGTTTCGCTATTGCTAGAGGAGTGGGGGCCCAGTTGGTTTCTCGACTTCCCACTAATTTCTTGTAAATCCTTTAAGTTTTTAATAAAGTGATGTTATAATTAAAAAATAAATAAATAATAATAATAATAATAATAATAATAATAATAATAATAATAATAATAATAATAATAATAATAATAATAATAATAATAATAATAATAATAATAATAATAATAAGGAGGCGGTGACCCTGTTGAAGCGTATCCGAAAGTTCTCGGTCACTCAAGATATTGGCGCGCGTGGTGCTAACTACATTTTTAGTAGGGTTTGTTTTGCTATTGCTAGAGGAGTGGGAGCCCAGTTAGTTTCTCGGCTCCCCACTAATTTCTTGTAATTCCCTATGATTTTCTAATGAAGTGATGTTTTTATAATAATAATAATAATAATAATAATAATAATAAACATTAGCAATGATGATTTGGGTCATGAATCAAATGAAGACGAAAACAACAACAAGAAGAAGAATGACAATGTACGTAAAAAGAAACCAAGTGGAGGAGTGGGAAACGAAAATCCGAATGTTGGAAGTATTTTGATCCAAATATGGAACGACCGGATGGACTGAATGGCGAGTTTCTTAGATGGCATATTGTAACTTGTAAGTTTTGTCCTAAAGTTTATACAGGTGACCCCATTACGAATGGTACAGACAACTTGAATTTACATGACCCCAACTGACTTTAACCATATGAATGATGTACGTTTAAAACAACAAACACTTTCTTTAACGAAAGACAATAATTGTTAATGTGAAGGTTTTAGCACTGGAACTTTGAAAATTTTAAAGTATGATGAGAAAGCTATAAAAAGCTCTTTGATTAAACTCATCCTTTTAGCCGAATTGAACTACCCTTTAAGTTTGTCGAACATCCGAGCTTCATTAAATATTGTAATCTTTTGTGTGTTTTCTTTTAGAATTAACTAGTTATGAACGGAATGACCTACGCTAGGACTGTGTCCTGGTGCAGTGGGTCTAAATCATCTGTCTTTTCCATCTTACTCGTTATCACTTCTGTTGTTTTTTATGTTCGTTGAAAATCAAATGACACCACATGAGACTTGATCTTCTCTACTTTCCTCAAACTCTTTCTGGACTTCAAATGCCTCCCTTCAACACACTCAAGTTCACAAGCAAACAATACCAAAACAAGTAAATACAAATGGTATCACATAACTGCAAATGGTCTTACAAAATGCAAAATTCTCACATCTGCAAAAAGTCTCACATAACTGCAAATGGTTCAATATGGCATCAGAAACCCGTCATCAGAAACACGCATTAGTAACCCGACATCAACAACCATATCAGCAAAACAGGCACCAGCAACCCGCATATGTAAATCTATGAATAAAACGATATCTAATGAACTTGAATCGAAGATGCTGATATGATGTAATCGACCTTGTTATCGCCATGGCTGCATCAAAGTTGCAATTGCTTCCAGAGATGAACTCTCAACAATTACCATCTCGATTGCCAAGCCAAAATGCAGATAAGGTTTTAAATTCATCAAGTGGATTCAACTTTGTATATGGGGGTATTGATTTGAGACAACAAAGTGAGTTTATGGATTAATAATGAGTGAAGAAATGTTGTAGTTGTGTTGTTTTATGCATGAGAGAGAGAGGTGTGGAGAGAAGAGGTTATGAGAAAGACAGAAGTTATGAGAGAAGTTACGTAAACAAATAATATTAGAACAGTCTCTTTTGATAACGGAATAATCTTGTGTTTCGCACTCTATCATAAAAAAGGCACGTAATGCGGGCTTGTTTGGTAGGAGATTTGTTAGGTTTTTGTTTAAAATACAATTTTTTTAAATTAGTTCCGTTTAGATACATTAACTTCAAGCTTTTATTTCAAACAAATAGGTTTAAAATAAAAAGGTGATTTATGGAGCTTCTAAAACTTTAAATTACTGATATGTTCTTTTATGTCATTTTATATCTTATAATTATATTTAACAGTCAACTTACTGAATACTTTTATTGAAAAAAATATAGAGTTTGTAGCTCATGTTAACAGTTTTGTAGTTTACAGCTCAAATCATACAACTATTTTGCAAAACATACCCTACATTTTCACCAAAGATGTTAGTTGTTAGTAATTTTTCTAATCTTGTGGTTGATATTCATTGATGCAAGATCTACGGTTAATATAAGTTGAATTAAAGCGGCTGCAATTAAGTTGCATGTTCTAACGGCCTAGAAGCCTGCCAGGTGGCCCACATGAAAATAGAACGTACTAACAACAATAATAAGGTTAATATCCACACGAAAAAATATAACTGGAATCATAAATACTCCGTAAATACATAGAAGAGAAATGATTGTGAGACCTAAATATATATGAGTAATTTCATGTCGTGCCAATCATTTCTGTACGTAGAATTGATGTCAAATGTAGTGCTTACCCGATTCAATAATCATATATAAAAAAGGAAACTACAAAAACGCATTAAGAAACCATATGGATATTTTTTTAGGGCTAATGTATTTAAAATGTATCTTACGTGTCAAAAATTCCATATATGTGTAACAAACTTTTTTTTTTTTGCAAATTCATGTACTAAACTTTCAAAAATCGTCAATTTGGTGTATTTTTGGACCATTTTACCCATCCCCATTCAAATGAGTCTTAATAAAATGAAGGGTAAAATGAGCCGAAAATACACCAAAATGACGATTTTTGAAAGTTTAGTGCATGAATTTGTAAAAAAAAAATTGTTACACATATATAGAATTTGTGACAAGTAAAATACATTTTAAATACATTAGCCCATTTATTTATTTATTTATTTATTTATTTTGACAAATCATTAGTGTCAACGATTAACTGCTAAAGCAAGTTTATGATATTTATTTTGCCATCTATCTAATCTCATTCTGAAATACTTAAAGCTTTCATGAGTGTATGCTGTTGGATATTTTAGTGTAATTGGATTAACTTGTTTTGACCAATTTCATCATAATAATACATCATTTAGGTTTGGAGGTGCGGAGTGCACACCTACTTGAATTTATTATGATCTTAGGGGCGAAGCCCCTAAGGGACGGGGGTCCGGGGGCAGCGCCCCTGGTGGCAGGGTCCAAGGGGCAGAGCCCCTGGCTGGGGTCGAGCTGCCAGGTCAGCTTGGAAATTTTTTATTTCCACTAAGTTGTTATGTAAAGAATTCATGCTGAATTTTCATTTCTGCTGCAGTAGTGTGATTCTGCTGAAGCATTATGTTTCTGCTGAAGTTATGTTTGTTTCTGCTGAAGTTATATTTCTCAGCAGATTAATTTTCGGACATTGAGGGACATAACTTGACAACTTGGAAACCCTAAAACTGCCTTTGGCAGTTATCTCGTATCTTCATTATATATGGTTATTTGGTCGTTATTTTACTAAACTGGTTCATGAAATCTCAGACACACACATACAGAAAATTCTCATTCTCTGAATTGTATCCGATTGAATAATTTGGTAGAAGCGCCAAATTGATTTGATCTGAAAGTGATTACACGCCTTTCAGAGATTAAGTATATCCACTGGTGTTCGTTATTACCCTATATCCCCTACAAAGATCAAATCAATTTAGATGACGAACCCTGATTCTGTGAAAGATCTGAACAAGACGTTTGCTAAGTTGGAGAAGTTTTCTGGGCAGGATTTTCGTAGATGGCAAAAGAAGATGCATTTTTATCTGACGAATTTGAAAGTGGTGTATGTTCTGAGTACCCCGTGCCCTGAGGCTGTTGAGAATGAAACGCTGGAACAGACTCGTAATCGTTCTAAGTGGGAAAACGCAGACTACATATGTCGTGGTCATATTCTTAACGGTATGTCTGATTCATTATTTGATATTTATCAAAACGTAGAGTCTGCAAAAGAATTATGGGATACCCTAGAAGCCAAATACATGGCAGAAGATGCGTCTAGTAAGAAATTCCTAGTTGGTAATTTTAATAACTATAAAATGGTAGACGCTAGGCCTGTCATGGAACAGTACCACGAATTGCAAAGGATTTTAGGACAGTTTGCACAATATGATATGAAAATGGATGAATCAATTTCTGTCTCTAGTATCATAGATAAACTGCCCCCCTCTTGGAAGGATTTTAAAAACAATCTGAAACATAAAAAAGAGGAACTGAATCTGGTTGAACTTGGAAGTCATTTCCAAATTGAACAATCCATACGTGATATGGAAAGGGGTTCTGTTGGTGGTACTAAAACCATGGCCGGTTCTTCTGTGAACATGGTGGAGGAGGGTGAATCCTCTAAGGCTGGAAAAGGGAAACGAAAGTGGCAAAGCAATAACAACAAAGGTTCTGATAAGAAACCAAAGGTGACCTGTTGGAAGTGTGGGAAACCCGGACACTTTAAGAAAGATTGCAGGTCTAAGGGTGGAGGTAAAGGAAAAAACGAGGCTGGTGCTAGTGGATCCAAGGATCCTGGAAAGCAATCAGGTTTGTTTTTGGTACCTACTGATCATTCTGTTGAAAATTATTATGTATCAATAATTTCTGAAACATTCTATGTACAGGATGATGATTTATCATGGTGGGTGGATTCAGGAGCAACATGTCATGTATGTAAAAATCTTCAATGGTTCAAGGACTTTAAGCCAATTGAAGATGGATCTTTATTAAAGATGGGCAATGTTGCAACTGAACCGATTAAAGGACTAGGATCTGTTAATCTAGTCTTTACTTCTGGAAACTCTTTACTTTTAAACAATGTTGTGTATGTACCTGGTATTCGTAAGAACTTAGTATCTGGTATTGTATTAAATAATTGTGGCTACAAGCAAGTCTTGGAAAGCGACAAGTACATATTGTCTAGACATGGTACCTTTATTGGCTTTGGATATTTGAATGGCATGTTTAAATTAAATTTGGATGTGTCGTTTATTAATAATTCTGTTTGCATGGCTTCTACTAGTTCTAGCAATAATTATGGTAAATCTGAATTATGGCATGCTAGACTAGGACACGTACATTACAAGAGAATGAAAGACATGTCAAAAATGAGTCTAATACCTGCTTTTGAATTGAATGGTGAAAAGTGTAAAACTTGTGTGTTGACTAAGATAACTAGACAACCTTTCACCAAAAATGTCATTAGAGATACTAAGGTATTAGAACTTGTACACAGTGATTTGTGTGATTTTCATTCAACTCCATCACTTGGTAATAAAAAGTATGTAGTTACTTTTATTGATGATGCTACTAGATATTGCTATGTTTACTTGTGTCATACAAAAGATGAAGCTCTTGATAAGTTTAAAATTTATAAAGAGGAAGTAGAGCTTTATCATGGTGTGAAGATTAAAACACTTCGCACTGATAGGGGAGGTGAATATTATGATCCAGTATATTTTCAATCTACTGGTATAATACATCAGACCACTGCTCCATATACCCCACAACAAAATGGTATATCTGAAAGAAAGAATAGGACATTAAAAGAAATGGTTAATTCCATGATATGCTATTCTGGCCTTAGTGATGGATTTTGGGGTGAGGCTATGTTGACAGCCTGTTATTTATTAAATAGAGTTCCTAATAAAAGGAACAAGATAACCCCTTATGAACTTTGGTATAAAAAGCCACCAAAACTGAGTTATCTCAGAGTTTGGGGCTGTAGAGCTGTGGTAAGATTGACTGATCCTAAAATAAATAATATAGGTCAAAGAGGTATAGATTGTGTATTCACTGGCTATCCTGAGAATTCTAAGTGCTATAGATTCTATGTCATAGAACCTAATGATTATGTATCTGTGCACTCTGTTATTGAGTCACGAGATGCTGATTTTGGCAATGAGGATAGGTTTACATCTTTACCTAAACCTGCAGACATGATTGCAAGTTCTAGTAACTTTGGTGCATCTGACCAAGTGACTGTTTCTCCTTCTGAGCCCACTGAGCCTAGGAGGAGTGTAAGAGCAAGAAAAACCAAATCTTTTGGTGGCGATTTCCAACTATATTTGGTAGAAGGATCAAGGAATGAAATTCAATTTCAATATCAATATTGTTTCAATGTTGATGAAGATCCTAGGACCTACAGTGAAGCTATGGCTTCAAGGGATGCTGCATTTTGGAAAGAGGCAATCCAAGATGAGATTGACTCTATTATGCACAATAATACTTGGAAACCGTCTGATTTACCACCTGGTTTTAAACCATTGAATAGTAAATGGATCTTCAAAAGGAAGATGAAGGTGGATGGAAGCATAGACAAGTATAAAGCCAGATTGGTTATCCAAGGCTTTAGACAAAAGGAAGGTATTGATTTCTTTGATACTTATGCTCCTGTTGCTAGGATTACCACCATTAGATTATTGTTAGCACTTGCGGCTATACATAATCTTGTAATTCACCAAATGGATGTTAAAACAGCCTTTCTGAATGGTGAATTGGATGAAGAGATATACATAAGACAACCTGAAGGTTTTGTCATGCCTGGTAACGAAAACAAGGTTTGTAAATTGGTTAAGTCTCTTTATGGCTTGAAGCAAGCTCCCAAGCAGTGGCATCAGAAATTTGATGATGTTATCTTGTCTAATGGTTTTGCATTAAACCAAGCAGACAAGTGTGTATACAGCAAGTTTGATGCTTCTGGTAAAGGAGTAATCATTTGCTTGTATGTTGATGACATGCTGATCTTTGGTACTGACCAAGATCAAGTTGATGCAACAAAAGAATTCTTGTCCTCTAAATTTGAGATGAAGGACATGGGGGAGGCTGATGTGATTCTTGGCATTAAGATCATACGTGGAGAACATGGAATTACTATCTCTCAATCACATTATATTGAGAAGATGTTGGATAAATTTAATCTGAAAGATTGTTCTCCAATAGGTACTCCTATGGATCCCACAACAAAACTTGTGCCTAATAAAGGTGTTGCTGTGAATCAACTTGAATATTCAAGGGCTATTGGATCTTTAATGTATGCCATGATTAGTACTAGACCTGATATAGCCTTTGCTGTTGGAAAGTTGAGTAGATATACTCACAATCCAGGTTTAATCCATTGGCGAGCAATTAATCGAGTATTTATGTACTTGAAAGGAACAATGGATTATGGTTTGACTTATAGTGGATTCCCTTCTGTTCTTGAAGGTTATTCAGATGCAAGTTGGATTTCCAATCAGGAAGATCATTCTTCCACAACTGGTTGGGTATACCTACTTGGAGGTGGTGCCATTTGCTGGGCATCTAAAAAGCAAACTTGCATAACTGATTCAACAATGGAATCTGAGTTTGTGGCATTAGCAGCAGCTGGTAAAGAAGCTGAATGGCTAAGGAACTTAATTTATGAAATTCCATTGTGGCCTAAACCGATATCATCCATTTCTATCAGATGTGATAGTCAAGCTACTTTGGCTAAGGCATACAGTCAAGTGTATAATGGGAAGTCTAGACACATAGGTGTTAGACATAGCATATTACGTGATCTTATCACGAATGGTGTGATATCTGTGGTGTTTGTGAAAACACAACACAATTTAGCCGATCATTTAACCAAAGGGTTGAATAGAGATCTCGTGAAAAATTCGGCTAAAGGGATGGGATTAAAGTCCATCAGAAATCTCTGATATTAAGATACCCAACTCCCATCTAGTATGATGCTAGGTGCTGAATTCAATGTGGAAGGCTTAATATTTAGAGATTGGAACACATTAGAAGATTCATCCCAAGGTATGTGTTCAGACCTACAAGTTAGGGAGGTTGAATGAATATATTCTTAATAGCTTTTTTGACAAATTGCATTGTAGGTGCAAGACTAAAAGAGCTACCTATATGAGCATGAAGTTTAGCCGCTTCAAGAAGCTGGGACTTGGCTTTGACATGCTTATGAAGGATAAGGACATAGGCTAGTAAAACATATGTCAAGATAGAACTACTATGTATGTAAACTTTTGTGTACATTATCTTCGTGTATTCATATTGAATTCCCAGGGTTCAATCCTTAGCGACACCCTGGTATTCGAATATTTGGAATGTGTAATGTACTAATGTGAAATTCAATCGTCACGACATTTCATTTATGCAAAAGTTTGATTATTTGAGATTACTTGTTTTAGTTAATCAAGGATTGCACTAAAATAGGGGAGGAATGTTGGATATTTTAGTGTAATTGGATTAACTTGTTTTGACCAATTTCATCATAATAATACATCATTTAGGTTTGGAGGTGCGGAGTGCACACCTACTTGAATTTATTATGATCTTAGGGGCGAAGCCCCTAAGGGACGGGGGTCCGGGGGCAGCGCCCCTGGTGGCAGGGTCCAAGGGGCAGAGCCCCTGGCTGGGGTCGAGCTGCCAGGTCAGCTTGGAAATTTTTTATTTCCACTAAGTTGTTATGTAAAGAATTCATGCTGAATTTTCATTTCTGCTGCAGTAGTGTGATTCTGCTGAAGCATTATGTTTCTGCTGAAGTTATGTTTGTTTCTGCTGAAGTTATATTTCTCAGCAGATTAATTTTCGGACATTGAGGGACATAACTTGACAACTTGGAAACCCTAAAACTGCCTTTGGCAGTTATCTCGTATCTTCATTATATATGGTTATTTGGTCGTTATTTTACTAAACTGGTTCATGAAATCTCAGACACACACATACAGAAAATTCTCATTCTCTGAATTGTATCCGATTGAATAATTTGGTAGAACCGCCAAATTGATTTGATCTGAAAGTGATTACACGCCTTTCAGAGATTAAGTATATCCACTGGTGTTCGTTATTACCCTATATCCCCTACATATGCGTGTCTTATCATAATCAAGTTTAGCTCTACAATTAAACTTATAATGTTACTCCATTGTTTGCAATTACATAGAAGTATATAGAAGAGTAAAGTCCAAAATACATCCATGTGGTTTGTCCTGTGTATCGCTTTACATCCCTAAACTTTTTTTTGGCACAAAATCATCCCTCCGTTAGTAAAGTTGGCACAAATACATCCCTCTGTTAGTAAAATCAGTTAGTGGGGACTAACGGTGCAATAAATATTTGCACCGTTAGTCCTTAGGACTAACGATGCAATAAAATAAATTGCACCGTTAGTCCTAAGGACTAACGGTGCACTCCACCGCCACCTACCACCACCAGCCACCTACCACCTCCACCGCCACCCACCACCACCCAACGCCACCACCCCCACCTCCACTGCCACCACCCACCGCCAACACTTCCACCACCACCCACCTCCACCGCCACCTCCACCCACCACCGCCCAACGCCACCACCCCCACCTCCACTGCCGCCACCCATCGCTACCACTTCCACCACCACCCACCTCCACCGCCACCTACCACCCAACGCCATCACTACCTACCACCCCCACCTCCACTGCCGCCACCCACCGCCACCACTTCCACCACCACCGACCTCCACCGCCACCTACCACCCAACGCCACCACCGCATACCACCCACCACCTCCACACACAACCACCATCCGCCACCGCAACCACCTCCACCCAACGCCACCACCACCATCACCGCCACCCACCTCCACCGTCACCCACCTCCATCGCCACCATCACCGCCACCACCTCCACTGCCACCACCACCATCAACGCCACCTTCACCGCCACCAGTGATGGTGGTGGTGGGTAGCGGTGATGGTGGTGGTGGCGTTGGGTGGAGGTGGTTGCGGTGGCGGGTGGTGGTTATGTGTGGAGGTGGTGGGTGGTAGGTGGTGGTGGCGTTGGGTGGTAGGTGGCGGTGGAGGTGGGTGGTGGTAGAGGTGGTGGAAGTGGTGGCGATGGGTGGCGGCAGTGGAGGTGGGGGTGGTAGGTGGGGGTGGCGTTGGGTGGTAGGTGGGTGGTGGCGTTGGGTGGTGGTGGGTGGCGGTGGAGGTGGTAGGTGGCGGTGAAGGTGGCTGGTGGTGGTAGGTGGCGGTGGAGTGCACCGTTAGTCCTTAGGAGTAACGGTGCAATTTATTTTCTTGCATCGTTAGTCCTAAGGACTAACGGTGCAAATATTTATTGCACCGTTAGTCCCCACTAACTGATTTTACTAATAGAGGGATGTATTTGTGCCAACTTTACTAAGGGAGGGATGATTTTGTGCCAAAAAAAAGTTTAGGGATGTAAAGCGATACACAGGACAAACCACAGGGATGTATTTTGGACTTTACTCTATATAGAACTTACAAAAAGCACATCCGAACACACACAGGCGGATCTATGTACAACAAGGTGGTTCCCAGGAACCACCTTAAGAATCGAGAGCCTTTAGAAGTAATGTATTAAAAAAAATAGGACCTACCTTAAAATATGGTCAGGAACCACCTTAGATCCGAAACTAAGAAGAAAGAAAGAAAAAGAAGTGATTGAAAAAGGAAAACAGATAGCAAATCTCATGTTACTTTAATGGAGGTCTATGTTTCCTGTGAAGAAGAAGACCCAAAGTTCAATGTTTATGTTACAGAGTATTTTATTGCCTTGTGTTATTGAAGTTCTATTTAACCCCTCAGCTTTATTCAAAGTGTTATTTAACACCCTCTACAAAACAGATTTTAAGTAATGAGCAAAAAAGATTTTAAGTAATGACCCAAAGTTCAATCTTAGTTGAAATTCTTTATCCCACGTCACTAATGAGCAAAAAAGATTTTAAGTATATATATGAAGTAAGAAATCATGAGCATTGTTTGTGCCTTGTGTCCAAAACCAACACTATTCTATAAATGGATCCGACCCGACCCGAAAATTGCCAGGTTGGTTCGTTGAGACGTTAAAGTTTCGCCATCACCAAATCAAGGAACCACCTTGGTTTCTCGGCTGGCATCCACCACTGCGAACACACCATAGCTCGTGCATGAACTAGAAAAGCTAGCTCAAATTAAAATGATAAATAATCTGGGCTCTATTAAATTACCTGTTTCCAAAAGCCCATATTCATCATCCTTCTGAGGAAGGATATATTGAGCTAAAAACAATTTTTAACCAGTGTCTGCGATTTTTTTATAAACATTAACATTTACATACATCAACCATTTCCTGAGTATTCCGAATATCATGTTTGGTTTTTTACCATTAGAAGTAGAACATATGTATTGAAAGTTAAATCAAGTAAAAAAAAAGTTAGTATTGTTTTTCACTTGAATATCTATACTTTGAAGGAGACCACCTTTGCAATTTGCATGCAACGTTCTCTATCGCGTGCACATACTTACATAGCATACACTAAACATGTTTCATTAGTCTACTAATATGCACCCAAGTACATATATAACATCCAACATTTATTGCAAAATCATCTCCTAGACTTGATAAGGAGAGTAAGAAGTTTAAGTCCATCAAGAAACTTTCTCTGTAACATTCATATATTTAGGTCAAGTGATGTAACCTTAATATATGATTCTCCAATAATTAATTAGCATTTCCTCAGGAAATTCAAGCCGATGTGTTGGGAAAGCTAGCTAGTGCATTCTCATCCTCTTTTTGTTTTTCAGCAATTTCATTCAAACGCTTCTTTTGGATCTCTTCCAGATCTGTTGAAGAAACTAACATGTCCTGCGCGGGAGGGAGTGGGACGCCTTCATTTGGTGGCCTTGGAACTGCAATAGTACTCTTCTTCATTGCAGCTTCTAACACCTAACACAAGCAATTAATTTAAGTAAATTATCTCTTTTTTTAGCAACGATTAGTAAAATGGGTAGGGTACGTACCTCTCGTGAAGGCGACTGGGTGACGTTTAAGTATCTTCTCGACTCGATAGCGAGTTGGACATCAGCTCTATCGATAGTAGCATTGTCAGCATGGCTTGAGTATCTTTGTGCATCCGCGAGTAACTCCATTGCAATGCTATAATACACTTCTAGGAATTGGTGTATGACAGAGGGTTCATAGTCCTTAACCCCCATTGATTCTAGCATTTCTTTGATCATCTTCACGTCCCTTTCCTTATTGTCATCTCCATCAGCCATTATGCTCAAATTCTGCAGTTGTTGAAGTACTAACTACTAAGGTATGCTAAAAAACTGATATTAACAAAAGTAGTATGTTTCAAAAATGGCAAGTTCATATGGGAGTACGTAGTATTGTTTAGTATACTCCGTAGTAACATACGTACAAAATACCATACTATAGATACTAAGAAAAAGATGCATTTCAACTTTTAATCGTAATTATTAGTTCCCAAATAATGGCCATGAATGTGATCCTCAACTTTTTGAGCTACCGAGAGAAAAACCTCAAATTAAATTGAAGTAGGTGTATAGACATAGAAAATTAATAATTTCAAAGATCTCCGAGAAGAGTGAATTAATAGAGGAACATTCAGAGTTCATCTTCTACTGCAAAGACTGATCTTCATACCAACAAAAAAACCCGTACTAGTTTAGTATACATCCATGTCCGTGAACACATTAAACATATGATTAGTTAAGAGTTCTCTAAAGGGTAAGAAAACTCTTTCACATTAAACTATACTTGGTTTTTCAAATTTGTCAATTTGGAACCTTCAAATCAAAGAACACAAATTTCTCAAGTAAATTTTTCCAGATATCTTTAAAAATCTCTAATAGATAGCACTAACGTCAATGTTTAAATTCTTAGATCTCAAAGATTGTAGATGTATTCTTAACCAAAATTATACAGTCAGTAGTTATACTAGAGTTTAAAAACAAAATAAATAAAAATTATATCATGTAATTCAAAAGGCTGTTAATAACTACTCATAAAACAAAACAAAAAACAAAGAAAAAAAAAAGCAAGCTTAGTTTTTCTTTGCATGCTCAAATCAATAGATTTCTACATTCAACAAACAAAACAACGAAATATAAAAACCAACTGACTTATCAACCATTGACTATGTGCTTTCAGAATCCAAGTAAATTATGTACAGAACATAACAAGTTTGAAACACCTAAACCGATAAAGTAAATGATGTAAACAATAACACCAAGATAATATATGAAACATGAAAATGATTAATGATCTTCATCGTGTAGCATAAATAAGTTGTGTACCTGGGTTTGTTGTGTGGCGTTGTTGCTCTCAGGTACAGAAAGAAACCAAGAAATATAGTTGAAAGAAATGAGAATGTAGCACTAAGTTGGCAGGATTTTGGGCTTTTTGTATTTGCCTATTTGTTTTTATTAAATGCATAATGCCAAACTTTAACTTAATTCTCATGTTGGAATATATGATTTTTATGTAGATGACAACACAATTAATTATGTCCATATCAAATAATGTAGCTTTTTTCTTTACTCAAAATAGTAATGTCTTAAATTTTATTGCTATATAATTACGTATTTTCATTATTCTATCTATAAGTATCTTAAATGATTTAGGATGTTATATGTAAAAGCCAAAATGTAATAAATGTATTAACTACGTACTTATCCTTTCTTGAATAAAATTGAATCACTTTTTATGTGATTCAAACAAGTGGTAAACATACTCAAAACAAAGAGAAAACACAAATAAATGCGAAAGATGCATGAAACATCAAAACTTTATATCGTTTTGTTTCATTAAACAACTTAATGTTATCCATTTGTGCGAATGGATGAGTTTGGTAAAATGATTCCAAAAGCTTAATTAACTATTTGCCAAAATGACTTGAAAATAACAAAACAAAGTTTGCAGCTTGTAAATGTAACTTAGAAAATTTTGCAAATTGATTCTAGCTCTCTAAAATGATAATATATGTCAAGAGTTTATTTTACATCTATTTATTTTCAGACATTCTAAGGATTAATCTCCGCCGCACATATCATTTGATTTATTGGTATAGATCATACATTAATAAACATCCATTTTCATCACTCTCACCTCCCTTTTATTTTAAATTAAAACTCACTTTCACCCTTCTTTTTTTTAAATCATATATCTTAAAAACCGTTAAACGTTAGGCGAAACAAATTACACGATTACGACATGCATTTAGTTATCTTTCAATAGAAAGGCACTTACATTTACTTTCGACAGAACATTTTTTTAGGGGGGGGGGGGGGGGGGGGGGGGTTGAGGTTTTTTTGGGGTTTTTTGGTATAGGAGTTTGGATCATATATCATATATGATATAACATTAGTTTTTAAGTTCTAATACTAAACATGTTGTTGTAAATTGACATAAGTATTTGTGTAGAACTTCAAATGATTCATCGCTTTTTACATTTAAAAATTTAAATCCTTAGCTATCCAATTATATATCACACATAATTTTTGAACTACATATCATTATGGTTTATTTATAAAAGTTGAAGAAAATATGTGAATTTTTATATACTAAAATACGCTTGATAAATCAGGTAGGATATAATACTAATTTGTAGATTCAATGACAGAAGATATTGTCATAAAATGATATAAGTATTATTTTTCTGTTAAAGAAAAGGGTGAATATTTTGAAGTTGTATGACTAAGTTTTTAAATGGAGATAAAGAAAAAGAAAAAAAATAAAATAAAATAAAAAAACCTCGAAAGTGAAATTGAAGATGTATAAGAATATCTGACTAGAATGAGATATTTTACACTTTATTTTCTGAAATACACATGATAGATCTGAAATGACAACGATGATTGATGGTCACCGTTTACACAATGGTTGAAGATGTGGGTGGTAACGCTCGTACATACATCACCCCACCATCCCCTTTTCATCCATGTAAAACCGGTAAAACCGCAACTTCTCGTGTTAGATAGTAGTTAAATTAAAATGATACCAAATTGTTAAGAACAACAGAGTAATACAATGATTTGTATGTGAAAAAATCAAATAAATTTACATAAATCTAAGATGTGTTAACATGAAAAGAAACTTACAATCGAAATCCTATGAACAATGATCGTGATAAGATATAGTGCTTCATCTAAGAGTGATATCTTCAAATCAAAGTGAGATTCTGATAAGATACATTTTTTTGCCGCCGCACTCATTCTCATAATATGAGATTTTGATGAATATGCACATGCCAAAATCATCTTTTTATACTTATTTAGTATTTTTTTTGTGTAATGACTATAATAGTAAAAATATATCTCATATTAAATGATTAAATTGATCTGACGGCTATAATTTGTAGCTCTTAGATATTTAGGGTTTACAAAATGTGGGTGAAAGCTCGTATAAATGCTCGTGGCCCAGGCCCAAATACTCCGTCGACATAAGCTACTCAACAATTTGATCGATTTCACGATATTTTAATAGAACACTTTATAAAGAACACATTTCAAAAGGCAAGTTAGTTTTGGGGACATGATGATCTTGTTAGCTTAATTAGGCCTGTAGGGCTTTACTACTTTTTATCCATACTTGTCTTGTTTAGTTATTTGGTTTTTGTTATATGTATTCGATATAAAAAGTTGTATACTTAAATTTGTAATTGAATCTAACGGTACAAATTTTATTTCTTTGTGATTTTTACATGATATTAGAGCAATGAAAAGAAGCTCTTTTTTCACTGGGTTGATGGGGTACATAAAAGTTGTACGTAAATTAATGATGAAGAAGAAATGATGGTTTGGTTAATGTGGAAGAGTAGAGTATTGACGATAAAGATGTCCACTTGAAATAAATAAATAAATAATAATAATAATAATAATAATAATAATAATAATAATAAAGTGCTGTTTTATAAAATAAAAAAAAATAATAATAATAATAATAATAATAATAATAATAATAATAATAAAAATAATAATAATAATAATAATAATAATAATAATAATAATAATAATAATAATAATAATAATAATAATAATAATAATAATAAGGAAAAATGATGCAAATGCCCCCGATGCCCTGAGGCTAATCATTTTCCAGATCATTTTTTCGGCTGTATGAGACTGGACCATTTGCCCAGTGATTTTCTTGGAGCCAACGATGGGGTGTCACGTGTCCGACAAAGCTATGATAAACATTAGAAATGATGATTTGGGTCATGAATCAAATGAAGACGAAAACAACAACAAGAAGAAGAATGACAATGTACGTAAAAGGAAACCAAGTGGAGGAGTGGGAAACGAAAAGCCGAATGTTGGAAGTATTTTGATCCAAAGATAGAACGACTGGATGGACTGAATGGAGAGTTTTTTAGATGGCATATTGTAACTTGTAAGTTTTGTCCTAAAGTTTATACAACTGACCCCATTACGAATGGTATAGACAACTTGAATTTACATGACCCCAACTGACTTTAACCATATGAATGATGTACGTTTAAAACAACAAACACTTTCTCTAACGAAAGACAATAATGGTTAAGGTGAGGGTTTTAGCAGTGGAACTTTGAAAAATTTAAAGTATGATGAGAAAGCTATAAAAAGCTCTTTGACTGAACTTATCCTTTTAGCCGAACTACCTTTTAAGTTTGTCGAACATCCGAGCTTCATTAAATATTAAAAGAACTTGCAACCCATATATAATATGTCATCTCTTTACATTATCTCTATGGATGTTTCTAAGTTTTACCTTGAAGAATAAAAGATACTAGTTAAGTTTTAAGGCAACCCGAATCACACTATCCACCTAACATTGTATTGATGGACTACTACTTATCAAAAGATTAACTATATGTTGAAAATGACATATTTTTTAGATGATGATTGGGGTATGCACAAATTTATCATAAATTTCAAACACATTAATAGTCATAGAGGAGAAGACATTGGGAGGAAACTTTTAAAGTGCATAAACAAATGGAGGAGTAAAAATGTTATGACCATTACAGTTGATATCATTATTTTAAATGATAAAGTACTTAAATATTTGATAGAGCACTTACCAAGTATGTATGAAAATGGTAAAAACTTTCATATAAGGTGTATGTCACATATCTTAAACCTAGTCGTGAAAGATCGTTTAAAAGTGCATGGAAAGAAAGTTGTGACCATAGGTTTTTTAGCGTTTAAGTACATTCTAGTCAACGAATTGAGAAGTTTAAAGCGATCATTAAGAAGACTTGTGACTCAAATAGGTTTTTGATTTCGGAATGCTCGACGAGGTGGAATTCAACATGATATGTTGAAATTCGCCATTGATTTACAAGAAGCGTTTTACAATTATAGTATGAATAATGCTTATTTTTCTCTTGATCTTAAGGCAATACCCCATCGTACCGAATTTGATGCTTGCCCAAAATTTTGTGACTTTTTGGAAAAATTCAAAGAGAAAACCGAACTAGCATCAACCCAATACGCCCCGTTGCTCATTTATTTTATAGCGAAATACTTGATGTTGACAAGCATCTGCGTGAGTGGGAAGTAGTGCCAAACTCAATTCAATGATGTCAAAAATGATTTAGAGTATGACAAGTATTGGGGGGGATTATAAAAAAGTCAACCATTATATGTACTTTGCGGTGCTTTTATATTCAACACTCAAATCGGAAATACTTGGGTACGGGTTTAGGAATTTAAGGGAAAATGGTAGTATACCCGAGCGGAATGAAGATTAAGAGAATACACCAATGGAGTTTTTGACCGATTATAATAAACAAGATAAGATTAAGGAATTGGTTTATGAGGTTGGACCAATATGGGAGTTTTTTTTTTTCATTATATAATGAAAAATACGGAACAAAGTTAACAAACGACTCAAGTGGCGTGCAAAAATCATCATCTAATCAAAGTAGCAACACAACTCGTTGACGTGGTAATAATTTCTTGAATTCGTTCAAAAGTCAAAATTCAAAAGATCGAGTGGAGTTGACGATGAGTAGAAAAAGTGTTTAAAAGAACCAACACTCGAGTTAGATGATGAGGAGGACTTTGACATACTTTTATGTTGAAAATTAATAGTCTAAAATTTTCAATCGTTTCAAAGATGGCAAAAGGTAATAATTCTTAATCCTTTAATGGTGTATTACATTTATTATATTTAATTAGTTTGTTTTTTTTATTGTGAGATACCTTGTCAATCCAAATACCCACTGTTGATTCGGAGTCCGCCTTTAGCACAAGTGGTCATAAATTGGACCCATATAAGAATGCCTTATTTTCGCAAATATTAGAAACATTGATATGCACAGGTAAAGTTTTTTCTAAACCTGTTGTGGGTCCTAAGTTTAGGTATCAACCTAAAGTGCATCCTCCTGAACCCAAGAAGGTGGACACTACAAACAACAAGGCCGTTGATATGGCTAGTACGAGTGGAACAAAGGTTGCTACATCAAATACGATTGCGATGCGCGTATAACGCGTTCGGGGTCAAAGGAACTTCCTTTTCGTCGAGCAAGTTTTTCAACACCCTAGGAAGTGAACCTAATCGTTGTAGTGTAGTATTGGGTAAGCCTCGGGTATTGTTATCGTTCTCTAGGGGAATAGGAATGCTAGTGAGAGATGTACTACGTTAAGGTTGAGGTTGAGGAAGATTATTTTTTGATATTTTTATATTTTTTATAAAGCAAAGGGTAAAATCTTGGGGTTTGGATTTGGGGGTTTTGGTACTTCTACCGATTACTTCTACTATCTAATTATCTAAACTAATGGGTAGTCTTATGTCTTTTGATGTGTGCTCGTATGATGATTAAAAATGTGTCTACCTAGATACTATTATTCCCTAGTTATCTTTTATTGGTGGTTGAATTGTCACGTCGTTATTCTTAACACGTTGTGTTTTCTAAGGTCGTAGGGTATGCTTTTATCCCTAACTCTTTGAGAATACCTTAAGGTTATTGCCTACGAAATCTCTAGGATTCATAAACTAACTCTAAGGTTATCTTTGGATGTTTAGTCTACAATTCCGCTAAGTGACTATAAACTAAGGTTCACAAAGATTACCCAAGCATTAAAAACTCAACGATAGCCTAGTGCAATCCTAAGCCAATTACGATTAAGATAAGAGACAACCAATCAATAATTAATAACTAGGTTTCATAGATCTAAGCAAACACACAAGAAATTTAGCCGGACATGTTAAACATGCAAGCATACACAGATACAATTGAAGACATAGTGAAATCAATGAAGTAAATTACTTATCTTGATGTAAAATAGGGTATGAGAACCCTAAGATATTGTACAAACCGGACCAAAATCATTTTAAGTTTTTACTCCACAAGTCTACCTCTAAAAATTCTAAAAATTCGATTTCTATATATAATTTTACATTCGCGACGGCGTCACCTTATAGTTGGGACGCCGTCAGATCGCCGTCATTAGGGTTTCTTCTTGGCCAAGTCATCATTGGGACGGCGTCACGTTGTGGTTGTGACGCCGTCAGTCTTCAGCAGTGACGTCGTCTGAATCTGGATATAGTTCATCTGGGAAGAAAAGTCTTCGTGACGCCCTTACTCTTCAAAGCCTGACGCCGTCAGGTGTAAATTAGCAAAAAGGCTACAGAGTCGTCGCAAATTTAATTACGTAGAGAGGGACGGCGTCGCCCATGGATTGTGACGCCGTCAGCTTCAATTCCAGCAACTTGAGTGTCTTGATCTTGACTTAGCCATTTTCTTCATATATCCACTCCTTTTCGTCCAAAAATACATCATTCCATCATTTTGCTTCCAAGAGACCTAAAAAGTGAAAAGGAACGAAATTAAGCAGTAATGGATATAAAAGTGGGTGATTAAGGGCTTAAATGACCCCTTAAAAGTGTAAGTTTTAAATCCTTATCAAATATCCCTACACTTGGTATTTGTTTGTCCTCAAGCAAATGTGCTTTTGGCCAATCAATTTATAAGTTGGGGGCATAAAGCATTGGTTTAACATAATTCATAACGAGTAAAAGCACCGCAATAGTCATAACAAGCACGGAAATTATATACTAGCACCTCACAAGTGGTGTTTAGATTCTCTCATCTCTCGGGTGTATATGAAATATAGTAAATGGAAATGGAAGATAAACACTCAATAACCGGTCATAGTACATAGATTACCATAGGCTTGAAACTAGATCAAACCTCCACCGCTTTGGCTTAAGCACCTAGGAACAACTATCTAAGAGGTCTTTTAAAGGGTTGTAACGTTAGGCTTACGGTTATGGAAACAAAGGGTTTGGTTGGATAGGCGATTTAGTGGTGGCAAGTCAAAAATATTATGTTACAAGCATGAAAAGAATGGTGTTGCTAAACCAAGACTCGACTCACTAAACTCTAGATAACTTAAACAAACAAACATAAATATAAAGTAGATGTAGGATGGTAGCCCGTATATATATATATATATATTTTTTTAACACTCTTTTTTTTCTATTTTTTTTTTTTGCATACACTTTCACTCTACCATCCTCTACGATAACATCAAAACATAAGGGATTTATAGGAACATCCCTACACTTGAGTTTTTATTACTCTAACACTAATTTGACCCGAATTTGAAAAGATCAAAACACTTAGAGCACCTTATTACGTAAATAAAGGTAATTTGAATTTAACGTTCTTTCCCGTCACTCCATAAAATTTAACTTTACCCATGAGTCCCAGTTGTCCCAAAACTGTGTACAAAAGATATGACTCGACTTAGCAACCATGCAAGTAACTTGATAATTGAACTAAGGGATTAGTGTGATAATAATAATGCACTAAAGGTGAGTGCATACAAGGTAGGCTAAGGCGATTTGGGTGTACATTTGGGGGTGGATTGTAAACAATGCTCTTCATTGATATTCCGAAAAAACCGAAACATCACGAGAACCGCGAAAAGAATAGGCTCTGAGGGGTTAACTAGGGGTATCGTGTACTAAAGATGAGTACATCGCAAGGGTGTGGGGGAATTCCTTGACCGATGTGGAAGAAGTAATTATAATACGGGTATCAAACAAGGGTTATCCTAATGCCTCTTATCATTTAGTTATTCCTAACTACACAAGTGTAGTCTCACTAGCGATCTCGGAATGCATCACAAAACAAGTTCTAGAATCTATTATACTACCGATACACTCTCAAAGCATTAAAGGGGAATGCTTTAATTCCTATAGATCTAGGGGCGAACCTCACATTTTTGGGGTGGAATTTGAGTGGTAAAGGGTTTTTGTGCTAGTCATATAACTCCTATCCATGAGACGCTTTATTAAGACTAAAGTCCCACCCGTACATGTCATGAAAAATTTTAAATTTGGCGCTAAAAGTGCCCTAACAAATATTTCTCATAGCTTAGTACACAAATGAAATTGGACAAGACAAATGATCAAGGATAAGCATAGTTTCAAAGTTCCCGTTTTATTCTCCCTCCCTACACTTAAACTGAACATTGTTCCCAATGTTCCCTGAAAGTTTCAAAGTTATGATAACGGAAGGTAATTAAAAGAGAAAGAAACTAATACTCCCCTGATTAGCTCGGTAGGATCCGTGTGAAGTAGTGGTTAAATTCTTTCTAAGAAGAATGTATGCGTGATAAGCTCCATCCAATCATTATGTTTCTTCTTCTTGATAAATAAAACCTGCACACTTTAAGAAAATAGACGAAACCTTCGCGTACAATCGGCAGTAAAACTATATATGACTCTACTAAACTAGGATATAATTCTTGTGGAATGGAAGTTTGCAGATTTTCTGGAAAATTAAGACCTGAGAATTTCCAAAAATTTATAAGTAGCATAGAAAACAAGAGAAATTAGTTTCAAAGTTCCCGTTTTATTCTCCCTCCCTACGAAATCTCTATGATTCATAAACTAACTCTAAGGTTATCTTTAGATGTTTAGTCTACAATTCTGCTAAGTGACTATAAACTAAGGTTCACAAAGATTACTCAAGCATTAAAAACATAACGATAGCCTAGTGCAATCCTAAGCCAATTACGATTAAGATAAGACACAACCAATCAATAATAAATAACTAGGTTTCATAGATCTAAGCAAACACACAAGAAATTTAGCCGGGCATTTTAAACATGCAAGCATACACACATACAATCGAAGACATAATGAAATAAACGAAGTAAATTACTTATCTTGATGTAAAATAGGGTATGAGAACCCTAAGATACTGTCCAAACCGGACCAAAATCATTTTAGGTTTTTACTCCACAAGTCTACCTCTAAAAATTCGATTTCTATATATAATTTTACATTAGCGACGGCGTCACCTTATAGTTGGGACGCCGTCAGATCGCCGTCATTAGGGTTTCGTCTTGGCCAAGTTATCATTGGGACGACGTCACGTTGTGGTTGTGATGCCGTCAGTCTTCAGCAGTGACGTCGTCTGACTCTGGATCTAGTTCGTCTGGGAAGAAAAGTCTTCGTGACGCCCTTATTCTTCAAATCCTGACGCCGTCAGGTGTAAATTAGCAAAAAGGCTACTAAGTCATCGCAAATTTAATTACGTAGAGAGGGACGGCGTCGCCCATGGATTGTGATGCCGTCAGCTTCAATTCCAGCAGCTTGAGTGTCTTGATCTTGACTTAGACATTTTCTTCATATATCCACTCCTTTACGTCCAAAAATGCATTATTCCATCATTTTGCTTCCAAGAGACCTAAAAAGTGAAAAGGAACGAAATTAACCAGTAACGGATATAAAAGTAGGTGATTAAGGGCTTAAATGACCCCTTAAAAGTGTACGTCTTAAATCCTTATCAGTTTGAAGTCTTTAATATGATAGATATTGATGAATGTGGCATTCCTTCTGATGTCGTAGCTAAGGATGGGGTTGAGTTGGATTCTGGCAGTACAATGGAAGCTAAGGAGGTTTCTCCTACTTCTATTGTTGTGAAAATTGGGGAGCTTGAGAAGCTAATTATTGATGGGAAAGCTACTCTTGTTGATGATGATGGACATCCTATTAAAAAGGTTGATTATTCGGGTAATAAAAAAGCTAAGGAGGATGGGTCTAGTTTTACTTTTTCTCCGTCTACTTCTTCTACTAAGAGGGTTAACCCATTCTCTAAAGTGGGAGATATTGTTGATTCCGACAGTGATGAAGAGGAGGTTGTGAACATGATAACATCAAATAGTCCTGAATATTAAGTGTCAATTTCCCCCGATAATGCTCGTATTTTATATCATTTATATGGATTTACGCTTGTTTTCCTCTATATTTCACTTTCAGGTAAATTACGAGCATTAGAGCTAAAGAGACGCGGATTTGGAGAATTTATTAAAGATATATCATAGTACGCTCATCTTGAAGAAGTTACAACGTAACTCCTCTCTCACATTACGCTGTAACTGAAGCGTGGCTCAGAAAACCAACTCAACTGAAGATTACGGCGTAACTCTCCCAAAGATTACGACGTAACCAACTAGGTCAAATGAGGTTCCACGCCGCTGCAAGCTACGCCTTAACTATTGTCTCAATTACGTCGTAACCAAGATTTATTGAAGATACGGCGTAACTCCTTCCAGATATTACGCTGTAACCAACATTTTTAGTGCAAAATACGAAGAATTGGATGTTACGGCGTAACTCTTAACATTAGTTACGCCGTAACCAGATCTGGCCTATAAATACCCTTTGAATTCCAGCATTTCAAAGCATCCCATTTCACACACAACATCAAGTGATTGTGAGTAGAAGTCGAAGGCATATCTAGAGGAGCATACGGAGCTATCTCTAATGGAGAAATCACTCCCCTACGATAAGCATTACCATTTTATATTTTCTTTACTTTCAATTCATTTATTTCGTAATGTTAAACATTGAATCGATTGTTTTAGTTAATATGAGCGGCTAAGCACCTCTGGTGTTGGCCTAGTTATGATTCCTTAATTGTTTTGTTCATGTTTACATTGATTCCGTATAATTATTTCTAAGTGTAGGGATGCATAGTTTATTGGTTGCTACCCTTGTTTTGGTAAATTTAAATGGCGGTAGTGGCTAGTTACTTAGGAGATATGACTAACTGACCCTAAGTAGGTAGACTGAGTGGGAAGGGTAAGATATGACCAACTGACGACCCTTTCTGCTTGTGCAATTTGACCAACTGATCACATACCGTTTGGATGAACTTAAGAAGTCGGGGATGAGTGTTTAAGTTGCTAGCGCCCGGGCACTCATTATTTAGAATCTAGCATGTAGCGGTACTTAATGACTTGGCTTAGGGGACTAAGAACAACTGGACTTATGACGGGTCATCTGATTTCTCCAGTGGGACCCTTTGCTGATAGGTTAGGACGAACTGACCAAATGTTGTTCTAGCGACTTTGACCCCACCTGAAGTAATTGGAAGTAATTAAACGTAAACATTACTAGTTAGGATGAATAACTAGGTTAGCACCCCTCTCCTATATTGATCACAACCCTCGCCTCTATTTGCTTTCTTTTCGTATTCTATTAGTAGTTAATCATTCCCACCTTAAATCATATTAAAATCTGTGACACCTAGACTTAGTTTAAATCCGCACATATAGCTCTTGGGATGACCTCGGTTTTACCGAATACTACACTACACACGACCGGGTACGCTGCCCGTTAGTGCATTAGGGTAGACCATAGGTATAACGATAAATTATAAATACTAAAACCTGGTCAGTAAAACCTGCATCAAGTTTTTGACGCCGCTGCCCGCAAGTTATATTTGGATTTCTATTAAGTCTTTCATTTTTGTTTTAAAAATTTTCTCAATTTCTCACGATCTCTTTTCAAGTTTCATGTACCATGAAAGTTGTTAACATTGATGACCTCACTCTTGAGGAATATTTGGCATTGACAAGAGAAGAACAAGGGCCGGGACTTGTAAGACCGGCAATTGGAGCTAATGTCCGTTTCGAAATTAAAGATCAATTTATGAGGGAGCTTCGTGCTAACCCTTTTTCAGGAAACAGGGACGAAGATGCGTATGAGCACGTTGAGAATGTCTTGTACATCGCAAGCCTTTTCAACATTCTGGGTGTGTCTCATGACGCTGTTATGCTAAGGGTGTTCCCCATGACTCTTACTGGGGCTGCAAGAAGATGGATCGAAAGATTGCCCGCCGGGGCAGTTGATACATGGGCTCTACTAAAGAAGCCCTTCATCCAGAGATATTGTCCTCCGTCAAAGATATCTAATCAGCTATTTGAGATCCATAATTTCAAGCAAGATGACGATGAAACGTTGTATCAAGCCTGGGATAGATACCAAGATCTCCTCTACAAGTGTCATACACATGATCTTAACAACCAGCAAAAGGTCAACATATTCTACAAAGGAATCAACGTGACAACAAGCCAGATGCAGGACTACCAAGGACCAATTCCGAGCATGACTCCTACTCTCGCAATTGAAGCCATCCAAAAAATGGCTGACCACTCCCAGAAATGGCACGATGGAGGAAGCAAAAGAAACCAAGGCGGAAATCTTGATGGAATTGCAGCCATCACTAGCAAAATTGAAAATCTAATTCGAGATATGCTAATAATCAAAGAAACTGTTCATGCCATCCAAGTAGGTTGCGAAAGCTGTGGAGGAGGACATCTCACCAAAAATTGTCCTCACATTAACGAAGAAAACACAATCTAAGAAGCTAAGTATGGATAAAATTGACCGTTGTACAGAGATAATCAGAATAGTAATGGCTATTGTGGAGGTCCTGCTGGAAACTATAACCGTGGGCCTTATGGAGAGAAAAGGCCCAATATTGAAGAGACCATTAACAAATTTCTGGAAACTTCAGCCCAAAGACAAAAAGAACAAGATGAATGGCTAAAAGAATTCCAGGAAAACACTGATAAAAATCTCTCCATTCACGACACTACCCTAAAGAACCTTGAAACAATGCTGGAAAAGCTTAGTGAGAAGGTAAGGAAGAATAATACTAAACCGGAAGGGACAAAACCCATGATGGAATACAAGGTCATCTTTTCTGATGAAGATTCAAGGCTACAAGCCAATTCTCCCATCAAAAATTCGGATTCGAGTGAAAATTCTGGCAACAATATGCAGCTACGCCGTAACACCTCTTATGAGTTACGACGTAACTATGTTTTTGACAGTGATCATGGCATTATGAAGAAGGATACCGATGATAATGACACAGCCGAGTTACGCTATAACCAAACATCACAGTTATGGCGTAACTGGGATACGTGGGCTGAAAGATTTCTCGAGGTAGACGAATCAGGGACACAGGTTATTAACGAATGTCCGCTGACATTAATTTATGTCCTCTGTCCCCATCTAAAAGAAAGTATCACTGGTGAAGAAAATACCCGTAGCTAAGGGTGAATGGTATGATCTTTGGGCTTCGTGCGACCCTCAGAACGAAACATGCGATGGAGGAACTGATAAGGATAGGGTCAAGGATAACAAATTCATGTGGCCTGCATACACTGATGAAGAAAGATTGGAAAACTCTCATTTGAAGATGAGGAGGAACCACCGATTAGGCACTGTTGCAGCCCGATGATTATCACTGATGATGAGTCCACACGAGCACGGCCTACATGCAATCCTTTCCGCGAATATTGCAACGGAGGTGAAATTTGAAAGATGAGGAATGGACATGCCCGCATGAGCTTGAAAGACACGACATTAAGTTTGGAGATTTATCCTTCAATGATTGGTATGCAATACAATTCGGGGATGCTAAAATTAACCCAAATCTGCTGAAGAAGCTAAAAATTGATTATGAAGAGCATTGTCGACATAAAAAGCCCATTAATGATGATATCTACTGCATGGAGGATCCCTCTAGCGACATCTATGGCGAGGTAACTAGAATTTATTGGTGTGAGAAAATAAGGACGCCTGGTGAAGTTTTTTGGGCATCTTGCTATCCGTATGATGATAAATGCAGCGGGGGAAGCAGTTTTAAGAGAGTTGGAGAGGATGAATTCTTTTGGACTTCAACAAATGATGCGAACAGGACTGAATTACCTTGGTTAGACAATCTAGGATTTGACAATTGGGTGAAAATCAAGTATGGGAAAGTCGATGCATTGACCAAGGAAAAGATATGGAAGGAATATATAAGTAAAGAGGAACCGAGCAAAGAAATCCTCATTGACATAAGTGAAGTGACGGATGAAGATATCAAGGATTCAACGAGAAATGAGAAAGAGGAATGCAAACGGGTACTAGTGGAAGATTTACTCGACGATGAATGGTTTGAAGATACCAAGTCCGACGATGATGATATTGAGGGGATTTTGGATTACCTTGAACTACAAGACGAATATGGATTCATTGACCCCGATGATGAAGCATATGAGCTGAGAAGGTGTAAACTTCTTGTCATTCCGTATAAGAGGTCGTCACTAGTTATAGCCGAAAAGTATGAGTTCACTAGGTACCATTTGGGGCCGGATGAAAAATTTTAAAAAATTCAGAAGATCGAGACTAAAGAGTACCTCCTCATTGCTACAAATGTTGCTTGGGTCAGACATAACTTGATGAAGGATATGGAGGAAGTTGGCCAAGTCCAAAGGCTACCATAAAGGCCCAAGGATCTGATTCTAACTTAAAGACTCGTAAATAAAGAAAAGTGCTCTTTCGGGAGACAACCCGAATTATCCCTTTCATTTGTTTTATTTCCATTTCTGTTGGGTTTTGTGTTTTTAACCAATTTGCAGAATTTCGGGAAAAGTTGCTGCAGCATGCTGAACGGGGACCTGGTCTGTCCATAGTTACGGCGTAACTCATTTTATGGTTACGCCGTAACATACTTTTTGCAGCAGTACTTCAGAGAAATACCAATTACGGCGTAATCTCATTCAACGGTTACGCCGTAGCTACACTCCTGTAGCGTCTGCCAGGTTTTGCTTAATTATGGCGTAACTCCTTATGGGAGTTACGACGTAACTACCCTCTGTGACACTTCTTTCATTTTAAACACAATAACCTTGTCTTAGTTTTCAAATGAACTTTGTGGGTATGTTCCCTGTAAGCCCTCACGAGACTACACTCGTCCACTTGGGACACCAAGTGGTTTAAAAAGCTTGTTGCATACGCTAAATGCAACCGTGATTCCTACGAAAGTGAGTTAGGTTTCTTTTTCATTTTTTCTTTTTCTTTTTTAGAATTATGCTTTTCGGTAGTGTGATTTCAGGGATTGGAGTTTGCTCATGGATGCTTATGCGAAGGCACGACTCTTTTCGTGGGCCTTCTTTCTTTTTGGAGCAAATTTCAGGGAAGTTCTCACTCTAATTCTACTTTTCTCTTCACCTTTATTTAATGCTTAGTACAAAAGGGACTTTGTACATTTCAAGTAGGGGGACGGGAGTAGAATTGTCTCTTAAACTTTATTTTGCACTCGTTTTTCTAGTTTATTTTGAAAAATTATGCCATTTTTAAAATTTTGACATGTGTTTCTTAACCTAACTAGATTAGACCTTAGCCGAGCACATTATAACCCTTGATATTACATGGTGAGATTTGCCTTATCCGTTTCCTAATTTTTACCCCAAATCCACCATATGATGAGTGTGCCGGTAGCTTGTAAACTTTAGAACTTGACCTTTACATAATTTCGAGACCATAGACGAGGTATGTTGAGTTAGCTCGATGTATTTGGAATTTTCAATTTAAGAAGGCAGTATTATAGGATTATCACCCAAATAGCCTACCATTGTGTGTCTATCGATTAGTCACCTCGAATTCTCGACCTCCATGTTAAAACCTTTTGTTGCACTCACCTTTAGTGCAAGATACCCCTAGATACACCTTTCTGAGCCATTCCTTTTATTTTGTTCACCCAGCATATTGTTTCGATACACCATTACACCTTAGCCTACCCTGTAGTCTTTACTTGTAATTAGGAAGTCATTATTTGCCTAAGTTCAAGGTTCAAGTGGAAAGGTTCGGGAATCACGCTCTCGTCGACGACATATCCTTAGAGATCATTGAAGACCCCCCAAAGTCTAATATTGTTCATCTCAAGTGGGGGGATGTTATGTTTAGCTATTATGTTATGTTGAAAAAAAATAGTTATTGTTTTCCATTTGATTGTAAAGTGCGATGTTATAAGCACTATGAGCTTAATATAGATTTAGTATCGAGGAGGCCACCTCGGTCACATTTGAAGAATGAAGTTGGAAGTGTGCCCATCATGACGTCCTCTAATGGCACATCTACTTGATTATATCATGATCCGGTTTCATAACTTCGAAACTTGAACTTTGGGCAGACGGTAAGTGGTGTTGACTTAATTGTAGATTTAGACTATTTGCTTGATTTTATTTTACACCAACTTTATCCCATGTCTTATCCTACCCTTTAGTCATGAAACGTGTCTAGGTGATGCAGGGAGCAATCTTTGGTGTCTTGGCCATGGATTTGGCCATGTATCATTGATTTCGTCCACTTCGTCGTGACATGTTAGTAATGACAAATCACCCTTAACCTTTGTCGTGTCTACCCATATTGCCTTCGAGAATTGTTTTGTCCTTAACTCCAGTGGTGGAAATTTGTGTGACCGCCAAGCTTATGATAGAATACATGCTATGACTGTGCAATGAGTGATCACCCCAAAATTGACACTTAGAATAGTTGAGAGATTTGAGTGTTTTGTTCCCATTTCGTGAGGTGTTCAGCTTTGTTTTATTCTAGCATAAGAGATTTGTAAACTTATATTTTCCAGGTAATGGGAGATATCTTTTTAGGAATCTATCTAATAAGGTCTACTTGAGGGCAAGTAGAGTTCTAGTGGGGGGGGGGTATTTGATAACATCAAATAGTCCTGAATATTAAGTGTCAATTTCCCCCGATAATGCTCATATTTTATATCATTTATATGGATTTACGCTTGTTTTCCTCTATATTTCACTTTCAGGTAAATTACGAGCATTGGAGCTAAAGAGACGCGGATTTGGAGAATTTATTAAAGATATATCATAGTACGCTCATCTTGAAGAAGTTACGGCGTAACTCCTCTCTCACATTACGCCGTAACTGAAGCGTGGCTCAGAAAACCAACTCAACTGAAGATTACGGCGTAACTCTCCCAAAGATTACGACGTAACCAACTAGGTCAAATGAGGTTCCGCGCCGCTGCAAGCTACGCCTTAACTATTGTCTCAATTACGGCGTAACCAAGATTTATTGAAGATACGGCGTAACTCCTTCCAGATGTTACGCTGTAACCAACATTTTTAGTGCAAAATACGAAGAATTGGATGTTACCGCGTAACTCTTAACATTAGTTATGCCGTAACCAGATCTGGCCTATAAATACCCCTCGAATTCCATCATTTCAAAGCATCCCATTTCACACACAACATCAAGTGAACATGAGTAGAAGTCGAAGGCAGATCTAGAGGAGCATACGGAGTTATCTCCAAGGGAGAAATCACTCCCCTACGATAAGCATTAGCATTTTATCTTTTCTTTACTTTCAATTCTTGTATTTCGTAATGTTAAACATTGAATCGATTGTTTTAGTTAATATGAGCGGCTAAGAACCTCTGGTGCTGGCCTAGTTATGATTCTTTAATTGTTTTTTTCATGTTTACATTGCTTCCGTATAATTATTTCTAAGTGTATGCATGCATAGTTTATTGGTAGCTACCCTTGTTTCGGTAGTTTTGAATGGCGGTAGTGGCTAGTTACTTAGGAGATATGACCAACTGACCCTAAGTAGGTAGATTGAGTGGGAACGGTAAGATATGACCAACTGACGACCCTTTCTGCTTGTGCGATTTAACCAACTGATCACCTACCGTTTGGATGAACTTAAGAAGTCGAGGATGAGTGTTTAAGTTGCTATCGCCCGAGCACTCATTATTATGAATCTAGCATGTAGCGGTACTTAATGACTTGGCTTAGAGGACTAAGAACAACTGGACTTATGACGGGTCACCTGATTTCTCCAGTAGGACCCTTTGCTGATAGGTTAGGACGAACTGACCAAATGTTGTCCTAGCGACTTTAACCCCACCTGAAGTAATTGGAAGTAATTAAACGTAAACATTACTAGTTAGGATGAATAACTAGGTTAGCACCCCCTCTCCTATATTGATCACAACCCTCGCCTCTATTTGCTTTCTTTTCATATTTTATTAGTAGTTAATCATTCCCACTTAAATCATATTAAAATTTGTGACACCTAGACTTAGTTTAAATCCGCACATATAGCTCTTGGGTGGACCTCGGTTTTATCGAATACCACACTACACACGACCGGGTACACTGCCCGTTAGTGCATTAGGGTAGACCATAGGTATAACGAGAATTTATAAATATTAAAAACATGGTCAGTAAAACCTGCATCAGAACACGTTTGATGAATCAATGAACCTATTTGGCGGTGGTCACGATCGTGAAGATGATTATGATGACTATGCGGATCAGGTCTACGATCTTCCAAGGAATTTGGATGTTTTTTCATAGGAGCCTAATGTTACCTTTTGAGTAATGGTTTATTTTCTTGTTTAGAGAATAGGAAGTATCTTGTTATGTAAGCTTTTCCGCCTATGTAACGGGCTGAGATATGGGATTCACCCATATCCTTTGTACTTAAACATTTTTTGGAGTAATACATTTACCTGGTCATTTGAGCTTTTACCTAAAAAAAGTTGGGTTCGTAACTAAGAAAAAACATCAACATGGATGATTTAGAAGATCTTATGAAAGATGAAGAGGATATCAAAGGTAGATTGATTATGTTTTGTTTAGAAACGAAAGAGGCGTTAGCCAGATTAAAGTGAGACGATGGAAATAGAGAAGGTATATCGCTTGATTGAAAAGAACGCAATAGTTTGGAACAATGCTAATATTTTATATTAAACTTAAGTTTTCAACTGTTGGGATTTTAGATCTAGTTAACCAAGTAACACTACGAGTACGCAACGGAATTTGGATCTAGTTTATGCAATTAGGTTAACACATAATTAATAAACAATAATAAATTAAATGGATCAAGAAAACTAACCCTCGTAGTCACCCTCAAGTAATTAACGAACAAGAAACCAAGTATTCAAAATGAATACCTCTACGAGTCCACACACAAACACTTAACCACGAATACGTTCGATAAATCTAGTCGCGAACGTTTACCCAATCAACCTTTGAATACTTGAACCAACCACGAACAAAACCCCAAGAACCTTGTCTTTTACTTATGTCCGAGATCACAGCAACACCCAAAATCACTTTTGTGTTATACCAGATATCGGAAAAACCTTGTCCGATATATACTGCCCTTTGTCGGATAACTTAACCAAACAGAATACCTACCTCTTTTCTTGCTTTCACGATCAACTAGAAGCTTGCAAGAATAATCAAACAAAAACCAAAACACAACTTGGATCAAAGAACATGCAAGTTTAGGGATTTAACAAAACCAAACAACCCTAGTCATTTGTACGAAAAACGGTCTGGTCTTAGGGATTTTAGGAGATTGATCGATTTGTTTTGGTTGAGAATTAGGGATAGGAAAACTTTTGAATGAATGGCTAGGTCGTTGGGTATATATACCCTCCAATACCTAGTGTACTTGGGCTCAAACTTGAGCACCAAGTTACCATTCTTCTCTAATCCCAAACCCAATCTACACGATCTAAACACCCCTCTAATTGGCCGGCAATTGGGCTTGGATCAGTCATGTAATTGGGTCAAGTATAGGATCAAAGATGATAACGCTACACGCGTCGTTCGGGGTCAAAGGAACTTCCTTTTCTTCGAGCAAGTTTTATAACACCCTAGGCAGTGAACCTAATCATTGTAGTGTAGTAATTAGGGTAAGCCACGGGTATTGATATCGTTCTCTAGGGGAATAGGAATGCTAGTAGGGAGTTACTACGCTAAGGTTAAGGTTGAGGAAGATTATTTTTTTATCTTTTTATATTTTATGAAAATGGAAAGGTACGAATCTCGGGTATTGGATTTGGGGGGTTGGTATTTCTACCGATTACTCTACTATTATCTAATTATCTAAACTAGGGTTGTGGGAGTCTATGTCTAATTAATGTGTGCTCGTATGATAGTTTAAAGATGTGTTTACTTAGTTTGTATTACTCCTTAATTATCTCCTATTGATGGTTGAGTGTTACGTCTTATTCCTAGTTGCGTTGTGTGTCTAAAGTTGTAGGGTATGCGTTTCTCCCTAACTCTTCGAACTTACCAAAGGGTCTTGTCTACAAACCCACTAGAGATTATAAACTCCTACTCTAAGGCGCTCTTTGGATGGTTTAGCCTACAATTACTCAGGTAATTATACTCTAAGGTTCACAAAGATGAATCAAGCATTAAGTACACAACGAATGACCTATCGCATTACTAGATCATTAATCAACTAAGATAAGAAACAACCAATCAATATTCAATAATTAAGTTTCATACTTCCTAAGCAAACACACAAATAAATTAGCCAGACATGGAGAACATGCAAGCATACACACAAATAATCAAAGACATAATTGAATTAATGAAGTAAAGACTTATCTTGATGTAAGATAGGGTTTAAAACCCTAAAATACTGTACAAGACACCTTAGGTTCGGTTTTAGGTTTTTACTCCAAAGACTCTCCACACAAAGACTGAAAAATTCGGATTCTATATATAAGATTACAATTGCGACGGCGTCACCTTATGTTTAGTGACGCCGTCGTGTCGCCGCCATTAGGGTTTCGTCTTGGCCACGTTAACCTTGCGACGGCGTCACCTTATGTCCGTGACGCCGTCCTCTTCAACTTCTGACGTCGTCTGGATTGCATCTAGGCCGTCTAAGTAGCGACGGCCTACTCTTCCATAACTGGACGTCGTCACTTGAAAATACGAGTTTTGGGTTCTGGATCGTCTCAATAATTTTGGGACGGCGTCGCCAATAGCACCTGACGCCGTCGCCTTCTACTTTCAGCAACTGTGAGTGTCTCGATTTTGACTTTGGCCATTTTTTTCATATATTCGCGCCTTTTCGTCCAAATAAGTGCCATTCCAGCATTTTGCCTTCACGAGACCTAAAAAGTGAAAAGGAACGATATTAAGCAATAACGGATACAAAAGTGATCAAATAAGGACTTAAACGACCCCTCAAAATGGTACCTTTTAAAACCTTATCAAAAGACGTGTCAAATATTTTGTCAAGTATAAACGTATACAACGTACTCTCATGTTTAACGTGTGTGCCCCCATAGGCTCATACACTTCTAGTCGTTTTCGTATTAACCAACTCCCATAATCCAACAGCTACCACTTGGTAGTTGGAGTAGCGGATAGCACAAAAACCAATGACGTAAATGCCTAGCAACACTCTCACTCGCTATTTAACTAAAAGTATATGGGATATAGTTTCATAAAATCTTCTCAGTAGCATGGTCATTCAATGTCTTGCTTTAATCATCCTTTGTTATAGATACTAACTCATTCCATATAGTTTAACCATTTAGAATCTCATTATAGATTTCAATTCAGATATACCAAATGTAATCAAGAATCATCTTTCATTACCCTTTGGGTTTGGCCAAACAATTATCTGATTAAATCTGGAGAGGCGCCGTGGTATCTTTCTGCACATATCAAGTGGAGTAACAAATCTTGTATTGACTACAAGTGTTGTGGATGCTGCTTCACATCACTCTAGCTTATTCAGGATAGCGTTTGGCTTATACTTACAAAAATGATATCCACACATAACAGAACTTGCTTGTATCTCAAGTCTAAGGACGACTTTAACAAACCATTTTCAATATTTTACTTATGACAAGGATCCAAAAGTAAATGTTTGAAAGTTGGGGTATCAAATATGCATCCCTCATGAATACATATGAGTTTGGTGGGAACAATCCACATTCTTGTTAGAATATAATCAACACTCACATTTGCCTTACATAACAATATTCCCATATTGTTAACTAACAATGGAAATATTTAGAATGATAAATCATTTCATGGATTAAACATGCAAATATGGAATAACACATTATATGAATGAAATAACAAATACCTCGTATCTTTATTTATCAGAAAGTAATAATTGTCTTACACTTCCAAAATTATCCAAATACTAATTAACACACTGATTTACATGAGACCACTAGCTTGTATTAAACCTATACCTCTAGTAAATTTAGAATGCTTAGGATACGCTAAAGCTTTCGTAAATGGATCTGCTAGGTTGTCATTTGTGTGAACCTTTGATATCTTCACGTCTCTAATCTCAATGGTCTCTCGAAGATAATGAACTTTTGCACGGTAATGTCTAGCACCCTTGGTGATTCCGCTTTCATTAGCTATAGTAATGGCTCCAGTATTATCACAATACATATTTATGGGTTCTTCAAGTGTGGGAACAATACAAAGCCCAGAAATGAATTTTCGAACCCATACAGCCTCTTCAGATGCATCACAAGCAGCTATATACTCAGCTTCTGTAGATGAAGTAGCAAAAATTCTTTGCTTTGTGCTTTTCCAATCAATAGCACCTCCATTTAGAACGAACACATATCCAGTCTGAGATTTTAAGTCATCAGTATCTATCAGATATCCAGCATCAGTGTAGCAAGAAACCCTGAGCTCTTGTTCTGTCTCCCCTCCATAAACCAGAAACATATCCTTAGTATTGCGTAAATACTTAAGAATATTCTTAACAGCAGTCCAGTGAAGTTCACCTGGATTCTGTTGAAATTGGCTTGTCACATTCTGAGCGAACGCAACATCAGGACGAGTACATCTCACAGCATACATAATAGATCCTATAGCCGAAGCATAAGGAACTCTTTGCATGCGCTCTTTCGCAGCAGGTGTCTCGGTACCTTGTGACCATAGATATTGTATTGTACCTGCATGTTTTTCATCACTTGGCTAACATGAAAAGAACGTTTCATCTTTCAAGAAGATAAGGATGTACTTCGGATCATAACGCACACTTGTATTGATGATGTATTATCGAGTTTACTTGTACATGATTGCATTCATATTAGGATTGACAACTTGAATGTTCATCCAAAATACTTAAGTAAATTATTTTTCAACGCAAATATAATTAGTTGTATCCGAAAATCCAAACTCGAGTCTTCCAACAACATATGTTATTTTGCTCATTAAATTCAAACAACCTTAGATACTAAACTCGAGATTAAAACATATTGTTTTCTTTCTAATGCCGACACACCATTATTAAATTTTTATGCATAGCATGACATCTTTATCACCTTAGTTATAATGCATTTAGTTGAGTCATATTAGGCCAAGTAATAATGAGACGAAGCTAATTATCATCATTGTTACTCTTCGATATGCCAATGTAGGAATACAAATTTTCCTAACATGAGAATGAATATTGGAAAAATTAATGCACTAGAAACTAAATTTGGCCTAACGGTTAAATTTCTTCCAGAAGAGAAGTTTGGTATATGGAATCACCCGTAAAAAAGGTCGTGTTTAGCCTTAATTGACCATCTCTAGTAATGGTCTCATATTCATTCTCTCACTTGAAAAATCTCTATTCCTATGCTTTCCTAAAGTAAGTTTACAATATCGATATTTTGCCTCGTGTTAGAAGTACAAATCAAACAAGCAACATAAATGATTTTTTTAGACATCAAGACCACTTGGATTGCACATACATGTTTTAATTACTTGTTCTTGTTTGATATGCTTAACTGTCTTGATGTATCTTGGTGTTTGATAACTATTTGATTTATAGTCAAATGTGTAAACCTTGGTCATGTTTTGTCTTTAAAATGCTTTTATGCTTATATGACTCGTGCTCCTATATGTTAAATTCAGAACATGACTTACATGATATTTACATTTGAATTAATTTTGTTCTTTATTTGATGCTTTACATGATTAACGTATTACTTGTGAACTCACAATGGTTTTGATATACGATGCCTCTATATTTGAAAGGTCTTGTCTTTTTTGGCATTCCTTAAATCTATCCGTAGGAAGGTCTAAATGATACATGCCTCAAAATGTTATAATTTAAACATGGTTTGCATGAATCTCTTGTATTGCTCCTTAGGTAACATTTTTACACTATTTATTTGTGATAAGGATTTAAAACGTACACTTTTAAGGGTCATTTAAGCCCTTAATCGCCCACTTTTATATCTTTTACTGCTTAATTTTTTTCCTTTTCACTTTTTAGGTCTCTTGGAAGCAAAATGCTGGAATGATGCATTTTTGGACGAAAAGGAGTGAATATATGAAGAAAATGGCTAAGTCAATATCAAGACACTCAAGCTGCTGGAATTACACCTGACGGCATCCCAAACAGAGGGCGACGCCGTCCCTCTTTATGTAATTGAATTTGTCACGACTCAGTAGCGATTTTGCTATTTTACACCTGACGGCGTCAGGTTTTGAAGAGTAAGGGCGTCACAAAGACTTTTCTTCTCAGACGGCCTAGATCCAGATTCAGACGACGTCACTGCTGAAGACTGACGGCGTCACAACCACAACGTGAAGTCGTCCCAATGATGACTTGGCCAAGACGAAACCCTAATGACGGCGTCCCAACTATAAGGTGACGTCGTCGCAGTTGTAAAATTATATATAGAAATCGAATTTTCAGAATTTTAAGAGGTAGACTTGTGGAGTAAAAACCTAAAACGATTTTGGTCCGGTTTAGACAATATCTTAGGGTTCTCATACCCTATTTTACATCAAGATAAGTAATTTACTTCATTGATTTCATTATGTCTTCGATTGTATGTGTGTATGCTTGCATGTTTAACATGTCCGGCTAAATTTCTTGTGTGTTTGCTTAGATCTATGAAACCTAGTTATTAATTATTGATTGGTTGTCTCTTATCTTAATTGTAATTGGCTTAGGAGTGCAATAGGCCATCGTTGTATTTTTAATGCTTGAGTAATCTTTGTGAACCTTAGTTTATAACCACCTAGCGTAATTGTAGACTAAATATCCAAAGATAACCTTAGAGTTAGTTTATGAATCCTAGAGATTTTCTAGGCAATAACCTTAAGGTAGTCTCGAAGAGTTAGGGATAAAAGCATACCCTACGACCTTAGAAAACACAACGCGTTAAGATTAAGGATGTGACAATTCAACCACCAATAAAAGATAAATAGGGAGTAATAGTATCTAGGTAGACACATTTTTAATCATCATACGAGCACACATCAAATAGACATAGACTACCCCTTAGTTTAGATAATTAGATAAGTAGAGTAATCGGTAGAAGTACCAAAACCCCCAAATCCAAACCCCGAGATTTTACCCTTAGCTTTCGAAAAAATATAAAAAGATAAAAAGTAATCTTCCTCAACCTCAAACCTTAGCATACTACATCTCTCACTAGCATTCCTATTCCCCTAGAGAACGATATTAATACCCGAGGCTTACCCAATACTACACTACAACGATTAGGTTCACTGCCTAGGGTGTTGAAAAACTTGCTCGACGAAAAAGAAGTTTCCTTTGACCTCGAACGCGTTATACGCGCATCAATTTGCTACTTGTGCACTTCAATTATGTTTAGGTGATTTTGGTATGATTTAAGAGTCCTTTAGTCCTACACATTAATCACATAGATTATTGTGTTAATTTATGGGTAAGTATGCTTACATGCTTAAGTGTCTACTTCATATGACATATAGTTTTAGAAAATCTCTTCTACCGCATTCTCGATGGTAACATACTTCATCTCCACCATCTCTTATATCACCTATTAGGAAACCACTTGCCTCGTCAAACGATTATCTCGCATTGATTTAGAAGAGTTGTATAACTTCAAGGATGAAGTTCATTGTATACTAATAACATTACTTAGCCTATTGCTTCCGTTAAAGTTTGCTTTCCTCTTTATTCTTGATTTATTATTCAACACATTATGTTAGATGTCCACCAACTGAGGATGAGGAAAATTCATTCACATATATGTCTTTTAAGAATGCATCTACATTTGTTTATTAATCTCCAAATATCAACACATAGGTAAACATCTCTTAGCTAAAACCGACTTACAAAACCGCACTTGTTTCAAGCCTTTTATCCCATCACAAGTTTGCACCAACACACATCATGTGTTTTACAACTTCTTCATCTCCACAACTAACCACTCCGCCTTGTGGATCGTCTTAGATACTAATTTAAACGGAGTCTAGGATTCTCCTAAACTAGAACCTCATAACTCTAAGAGCACCATCATAGGATCTCATGCTCATACTTTTCTCTCTTGACACATACTTTGCACGTCATTGTTAGTGTAAACAATTTACTAATCTAAACCGTCACTTTCAATAATAGTTCAACACGTAGGATTTTCCAACACTTTTCGAGGGTGTATTATGGCATTTTAAGCTAATTGCGACATTTTTCCTGTTCTACGCTTAATATAAGATATTTTCTTTTTATGTGTCTTTTTGTGAATGATTCGTGCTAAACCGTCAAGTTTTCTCACACAAGCTGGCCACTTGTGAATGGCCGACCGTAAGAAACTTAAAACGGTTCAGAAACAAATGCAATGAAGATCTGGGAAGTATAGTGTTTCCCCGGGTCGTTATGTCCCAGCGAGCTATGCGAAGAATCACCAAACGAATAGTGATCGAGAGATTTGAACGGGAAAAGAGATTTGAATGATTATAACTACAGAAATAGCCTATAATTACAAAGGCTTAATGCAAATTAAAGGAAATTAAAAAGATAAATAATATTAAATAAACGCTATCACTATTTGCAAAATGATGATTTTGATTTTACTGTTTTTATAAAACTTGAATTAAAAACTACGTTACGTACAAGAGAAAATGTGAAATTCAAACAATATAAATCCTAAAAATTTGAAAATGACATTTTTACAATCCTAATGATAAAAGAAAATTTATAGAAAAAGAAAATTATTTTTAAAACTATTTATCTAATTATTATTAATTAAAAACTAATTTTAACTATTTAATAATAACCTAAAATACAAGAAAATATGAAATAAAGCTAGAAAAATAAAATTATGACTTGGAAAAATCTAAAATAACAAAATAGAATTTTCAAAACTATTTTTGTATTTTTCTGATTATTTTTGTATTTTCTATGAATTAAAAACTATTAAAAACTAATTAAATTGCTTAAAAATACAAATTTAACTAAGAAAAATCTAGAAAAATATTTTTTTGGCTTTTTATATTTATCTTAACCTAAGAAAAATGAAAAATTATTTTTTTGGAACTTTTCTGAATTAATTGTATTAAATGCTAATTAAAAAGACTTAAAAACTAATTAAAATTGAGAAAAATAGCAAACTGACTTAGAAAAATCTGAAAAATCCAAGATAAGTCTAAAATAATATTTAGAATCTAGGAAAAATATAAAAACAAGTGCTTGTGTGAAGGAATAAGAGGCTGCAATACAATGTGCTTATAAATAAGCACTTAGGATAAGCTAAAAGTACCAAACAAGCACCAAACTGATACAGAAGCTTGAATAAGCTAAAAGTACCTAAATGCAACTAATCTCAACTGCTCTTAACCACTGGAATGGCAAATTACACATATTTGATTGATTTGAGTTACATGTGCTAAAACAGTTTCCAGGTACTAAGTTTAAGCTAAGAAATAAGCTACCTAATAAGCTGAGACATGAAACCAAGACTTGGATCCTACACTAGACCTGGGTGGCTATGTCTAGACCAAAGAATAGACCAAGATAAGCTTTTATGAGCTTTTCCCAAACCCTGCAAGACCCTGTGCAGACTCAGTGTTAACTGAGTCAGTTGCACAGGGCAAATAAGCCTATTTGACAAGCCAGTTTGAGGCTTATAAAAAAGTACTAAAATTCTGCAAAAATCACAATAAGAAAATAGACCAACAGAAGTTTATAAACCCAAAGTTTTACTTGATTTGGCCCAGAACTGAAGCTATGAAAAATCATCCCAGATTGGGTGAAAACAGGTTTTGCAAACTTGACTTTTTGACAAAAATGAAAGGTTTGACTTTAATGAGTTTTGATTCAATTTATTTAACTGAAATTGATGTTTTATGTTATGTTAAGACTATTGCAAGCCATGATAATGATATCTAAACATAAATCAAGACTTTGAATTCTAAAAATTCTAACAGTTGGTACTTAAGACAGATTAAAGATTAAATTTTGACTTTTGTTAATGCAGGCACAAGTTTATGACTGGACTGGTTCTCAAATGACTAAAGAGATGTAAACCAACTGATTTTAACAACTGCTAAGCCCTCTAACACAATTTTGTTACAAAATCCAAACACCCCTATAAACTACTGATTTGGACTTTAAATAAGCAACCTACTGCACAAGCTGAAACAAACTCCTAATCTAAATCCATATAACCTGAAAACAACTAAATGAAAAGATAAAAACTAAAGCTACCCACAGATTCAAACTAAATTAGATATTGCAAACTATACTAGATATTTAGAGACAAATAAGAACTTACACTTGGCTCAGCTTATTTGCAGGCTAAAACCAGAACCAACATACTCTATCCTAAGCTAATCCAACCCCAAATCAAGCTGCATCAACCCCATTTCCAATTCTAAAACTGCTTGAACCTCTTTCTCTTTCACTGTTGACTTTTGTTGACCATAAATGAGAATTTCTTGAAACTGTAATGCAAGCTTATCAAAAGCTATAAAGAGCTTAAGTAAGCTTAGTTGAATGAGAAAATAAGCTTTTGGAAGCTTTAATATAAGAACATGAGTTTGAAATTTTCAACAGTAAACCTTAAAAACATGAAACTTTAACACAACTTGAATTAACACTTGAAAATAGTCTTAATACACTAGAATAACTTACTTTGATACAATTTAACTTGAAATTACAACATTTGACTTAAACTAAAACTTTTAACTTAAAAACGACATACATTTTAATATAAAAACTAACTACTCCCCATTCTCTCTTTCTTCTTCTTCTTTTTATACCCAAAACTGCTTCTCTCACTACTCTGAGCATATCCCACTTTAATTTGAGGCCATTGGATGCCTAGATATCATCTTGGCCGTTTAATTGGTTTTGGCGCCAAAATTGGATATTTGCCAGTTGTGGGTAGAGTGTTAGGTTGAAGATGCATTGAATGCATCTTGGCTTGGGGTGAGGTGGAGGGTAGTAGTGATGATGATGGAGTGTTGCAGGCAAGGTTGCAGGGGTGATGATGAGGGGGAAAGGGAGACCCGTGACTATGGAGGGAAAAGGTTGAGTCAAATGGGTTTGACTGGGAATATTAAAAGGGAAGGGGGTCAAATACAGGGGGTCCAATTGGTTTGGCAGGGTCCAAGGGATTATGATAGGGTCCAAAATGGTTTAAAGGGTTTAATAATACAAGGACTTGTTTGTAATTTCTGAAACCACAAGGACCAAAGCTGCCATTTTATCAAAGTTGCTCCAAGGGTCTAAAAGTGACAAGTTTCAATAATACAAGGACCAATCTTGACATTTTCAAAATTCCAAGGACTATTTTTGCCAAATTTGAAACTTGAAGGACCAAATTTGTAATTTCTCAAAACTTTTGATATTTTTCACCAAAGGACTAATTTTGACAACTTATTATTTTAAAAGGACCTTTGGTGATTTTTCTTTTGAAATAAGTGCTCAGGGACTATTTCTGACAACTTTTGAAACTTGGGGGACTGAAACTGCCAATTATGCAAACTTAGCTCATTTTTCATCTGATTTTGAACATTTTGCATCTGAAACATATAAAATACAATTTTGAGATATTTTCAGTATTTTGATGTATTTTTGAGCATTTTTAAACGTTTTGCAGTTCAGATTTAACCAAAAATGATGAGTATTTACACACTCATCAGTGAACGTGTTGCTTTCACATATACTAGTCTTTATGTGTATCCCTTTTGAGGTCATTACCATAATAATATGTGAATGTGTTTCTTTCTTATTTGTTGGTATGAATGTTTGAATTATCATGTTGTGGGATGATATTTTAAGTTATACAAGATTTAAAACTAACACGTTTGACTTTGCGTAGGGTGATAACCGTTGATTAAGTTATCAAGTTGATTTGTGCTCATTTGCACACTTTTCATATTTTGATTCATGTATTGCACTACATTAAGGTTAGTAGTATTTCCTTTGGGGTTTTTGCAAATGATATTAGGATTATAATAGGAAGAACCAAGGTTTGAATAGAATTAGGCATTTTTATCATCTTCTTTACACTTAAGCTTAATGAAATTAACCTTAGGACTTGACTTTAGATCTTAATCATTTTCTTTTGGTGATAGAACATTATATGTTCAAACATGCATAATCATCCTCGCCACTTTATACATAAACATGCATTGTTAGTTACTTGCATTGTCACCGCCACCTTCCGACACCACTCTCACTACTCATGAAGTCATCGTGTCTCTACCTTAAGTGCTTCACCAACCAACAAGGTCAGGTGAAAAACCTTTTAACTTTTATAAATCTTAAGTCATCCACTGAGTCATCTTCACAAGAAGATTTACCATGAAACTCTTCATCACCACCACAACCACAACCTACTAGTGAATCACCATTACTACAACCCATGAAGGTTGAACAACCTTCCACAATACTTCAACATATGCTCAACTTGATGCCCCTTTATGGATCAATAGGCCATCCACATATCCCGACACTCATAAGCATCTTTGCCTATGTTGTTAAAAGCCAAGTGAATTTCGTAATGAAATGGGTCTCATTCTCAAAAAATCCTTACAACCTTGAAGAACCTCACCATCAAAACCAACCATGATGATGCAAGTAGTAAGATTATTTTCCTTTTAGCATTATCTTACTTCTAGTTTATTTTTCTAAGAGTTTATTTTAGAGATTCATATGGCATTCTCATCGTTTATCCTTATGATTGTTTTTGTTCCTATTAGAAGACTACACTTCATGAGACATTTTATTATAAGATGATAGCTCTTTATTTCATGCATCATCCATTTATTGCATTGAATATACATCTTATTATATATGACCTCTTCATCAAAGGACAAAGTATATGTTGCATTAACTTTTTTTGTATGTTCAAATTCATATATACACTTTAATGTGTTTGGCATATTTGTCTATGGACAAAAGTGGCTTAGATTATTTTTTTCAACGAGATATACACGTTGTTTTATATGTCATACTTGTCTCCGAAAGAAGTTTGCATCGATTATTTTTCTATTGACGCCCTCGAACAAGGGGAACATCCGTCAAACACTCATATTGCATCGTTTATACACCTTGTTGTATATGACATATTTGTCTAAGGACAAAGCTTCTATTGCACTAGTTTTTGTTTTGTCGGTCCATCTTGACACCCTATAGCAAAGAGTGCATCTTATACACACTTTGTTGTATATGACTTACTCGTCCAAGGATTTTTTTTATAGCTTCTCAGTCATACCTTGATGCCTCGTACAAGGGGGAGCATGCACGCATACATCATCATGTTCACTCTTCGACACTCCTTTGTGTCTTGATAAAAAGAAGATAATATAGTCTAACATAGTTTACCCACTTATGTTATTTTCTATATATACTTTCCTCATCATAGATTTCTCCTATTCTTTATTATATATGTTGCACGAAACTAACCTTGATGTAGATTACGCTTTCAAATTTGATCCATGGATCCGCTAGTGAGAAATGGAAATAACCTAGGGGATTGGACGGACAATTTAACTTCACTAGAGATGATGCAAGCTCGCCTCTTTGGGGAGAAAAAAAATTAACTTCAAGGACATGCCCTTTTTGTTTCGTCAAAAGTGGGAGAAGAGTGTAAACGGAGAAGGTAATGTAAAGGTAGTACGGATAAAAGTAACTTTTACATTTAATTTTCTATTGCGTTTATATATTTTGTCATCATCAAAAAGGGGATATTTTTAGTGCAAAAGTTATGATATTTAATCTATACAGTCTCGTTTATTTTGTTGATAACAAACATGAAAACTTGTAATACATAACGTAAAATATATAAGTTACTCGTAATCATATTTTGTCTCAAGATACACCAACACCTTTCGACGTCTCGTATCCTCGTAGGCTACAACACGGGTTTGTACATATTTGTTATGTTGCATTATGATAAAACCCCTAACAAAGCATTAAGAATATTTAAAAAAATACTTGTTAGAGTCATTTAAACATTTTGTGTCTAAAACATTTTTAGTATGCTATAAAGGTAACTACATAATTCATTTTTCAAGTGAATACACTATTTTTAGAAAATGGTTCATACATTTCTTTTACAAGTAAAACAAGTTACTTGCACATCTATTTTTGGTAATTACATAAAATTACATCAAAATAAAAATGGTTTTATAAATCTATATTTACCTCATTCATGACATCATTTACATAGTTGACTTTTGTGATATCTCACTTCAAGTATCTTGTATATCTAAAAAAAAATTGAAGATTTGCATTAGACTTTGGAAGATTTGAGAGATCTGATATCTTGAACAGTGTCTGGATCCCGCGGATCCCTTTGCTTTATAAAGGCGGGTCCCTTTTAAAAGGGATCCTTGGGTTAGAAACCTTTTTAGTTTTTTTGCCTATAAATACAAGCCTTTGCATACCCGTTTTCTCACACAAAATCAGTCCACTTTTAATGGTTTTTAGCATAAATTAGCATCCACTAAAGTCACCATTAACACCAATCATTCACAATGTAAAACCATTGATCATAATGCTTCTAACCTTCATTTTTTTTGTAAGCATATCTCTATGATGATCCACCAAAGTAAGCCTAGTGATCTTGCCATTCTCATCCATCACAAAGCATACACATTTGAAGATCTACAATATTGGTGATCTTATCATCTTCATCCATTTAAAGACTTCTTGTCATAAGAAGTTCATTTAGATTAGGCATCCATATCCACTAGACATTTATGTCTTGGATCTATGTTATACATTTGTATCATCACCTTGTATAATTAAACTAGATTAGAACCCAATGTTTGTTATGTTGGACCACAAAATATAACGGGTTTGGTTGTACCCGAAGATGGACTCGATATTTAGCTTTGTTCAGGAAAAAGTGTAAGCGACGTTAGGTTGGTTCTACCTCAAAATAGGACCCGGTATTTAGCTTTGTACCAGATAAAGTGTAAGCAACGTTGTGTAAGGTTTTCTCTGCCAAAAAGGGAGCTTGTTGATCTAGTGAAGTAACTCTTAAGTTGGGTACTCGGAGAGTGGAATAGGGCGAATAGGAGATTCGTGACCGAACCACTATAAATCACAGTGTCTGGTTTGCAATCTCTTTTATTTATCGTTCTCTCTTATACTATGCTTATGCTTATGTTGTGGCTTGATGTTGTTGTTTGTGTTGTGACTACATGTTTTACTTCATGCTTTATTTAGTCTTTATCGCCATAGGCTATTATCGTCACTTTTCATATTACGTCACACTTGATCGGCAATTTGATACAAAAGTTTTAAGTTTTATTAAACGGAAACGTATTCACCCCCTCTACGTTTTTCACAGATATGTTGAAATCCGCCATTGATTTACAAGAAGTGTTTTACAATTATAGTATGAACAACACTTCTTTATCTTGTTATATTAAGGTAATACCCCTTCGTACAGACTTTGATGCTTGTGATAAGGTTTTAAAAGGTACCATTTTGAGGGGTCGTTTTAGTCCTTATTTGATCACTTTTGTATCCGTTATTGCTTAATATCGTTCCTTTTCACTTTTTAGGTCTCTTGAAGGCAAAATGCTGGAATGGCACTTATTTGGACGAAAAGGCGCGAATATATGAAGGAAATGGCCAAAGTCAAAATCGAGACACTCACAGCTGCTGAAATTAGAAGGCGACGGCGTCAGGTGCTAATTACGACGCCGTCCGAGGATTTTTGTGACGGTTCAGAACCCAAAACTCGTATTTTCAAGTGACGACGTCCAGTTGTAAAAGAGTAGGCCGTCGCTACTCAGACGGCCTAGATGCAATCCAGACGACGTCAGAAGCTGAAGAGGACGGCGTCACGGACATAAGGTGACGCCGTCGCAAGGTTAACGTGGCCAAGACGAAACCCTAATGACGGCGACACGACGGCGTCACGAAACATAAGGTGACGCCGTCGCATATGTAATCTTATATATAGAATCCGAATTTTTCAGTTTTGAGGAGAGTCTCTTGGAGTGAAAACCTAAAACCGAACCTAAGGTGTCTTGTACAGTATTTTAGGGTTTTAAACCCTATCTTACATCAAGATAAGTATTTACTTCATTAATTCAATTATGTCTTTGATTATTTGTGTGTATGCTTGCATGTTTTCCATGTCCGGCTAATTTATTTGTGTGTTTGCTTAGGAAGTATGAAACTTAATTATTGAATATTGATTGGTTGTTTCTTATCTTAGTTGATTAATGATCTAGTAATGCGATAGGTCATTCGTTGTGTACTTAATGCTTGATTCATCTTTGTGAACCTTAGAATATAATTACCTGAGTAGTTGTAAGCTAAACCATCCAAAGAGTGCCTTAGAGTAAGAGTTTATCATCCCTAGTGGGTTTGTAGACGAGACCCTTTGGTAAGTTCAAAGAGTTAGGGAGAAACGCATACCCTACAACTTTAGACACACAACGCAACTAAGAATAAGGACGTGACAATTCAACCATCAATAGGAGATAATTAAGGAGTAGTACAACCTAAGTAAACACATCTTTAAACTATCATACGAGCACACATTAATTAGACATAGACTCCCACAACCTTAGTTTAGATAATTAGATAATAATAGAGTAATCGGTAGAAATACCAACCCCCCAAATCCAATACCCGAGATTCGTACATTTCCATTTAATAAAATATAAAAATACAAAAAATAATCTTCCTCAACCTTAACCTTAGCGTAGTAACTCCTTACTAGCATTCCTATTCCCCTAGAGAACGATATCAATACCCGTGGCTTACCCTAATTACTACACTACAACGATTAGGTTCACTGCCTAGGGTGTTATAAAACTTGCTCGAAGAAAAGGAAGTTTCCTTGACCCCGAACGCACGTGTAGCGTTATCAAGTTTTTGGCGCCGCTGCCGGGGAATAGAATAGCTAGTTAGTAGTCTACCTCGTTTAGGTTCTTTGCTTGATTCCTATCAAGTAAATTTTTTCTCATTTTTAGCTTTCTCTTAGTCTATCCCCCTTCTTCGTGACCTTTGTTCGTAATCCCATCACTTTTCATCATGGAAGGTGATAACCAACCACCACTTGATAACCCAACACAAAAAAATTCAATGTCACTCAAAACCCAACCCAATAACCAACACAACCGTCGAAGCCGCTATGTGAGTAGAAACACCGACCTTCAGGATTTGCAGAAAATATTCGATAGTACAATTAGGGAAGCTGTTGAGAAAGTAGTCAGCGCTGCTATAGTTGGCTCTATGATTAGCAGTAATTCGGAAAATGGCATGATAAACAACAACGTGGATGTGGAAAATAGTGCTTACTTCAATCTTTACCCCACTAAGGAAGAGATTGCATACCATCAATACATAATCGATAATCCACGATCACCTATCATTAGGATATGCCCAAAGATTAGGAGGGGAAATCCCTGGAACCTAAAAATCCCTTGTATGATCGGATATAGGAGTGTCGACCACGCTTACATAGATACGGAATCCCCCATCAATGTAATGTCATATGCTGTCTACAATGACATTATGAATGAGCGACTCAATATTAGGAGAGACCCTAAGTATCCGGGAGGAGTTTGCAACTTTGTGGGAAGAGTCAAGGACGTGCATGTCTTTATAGGAAATTTCACCTACCTAGTTGATTTTATGGTCCTAGAAGATGTAGGATGCGTCATTGACTATAGCTTATCCCAAGTAGTGCTAGGGAAACCGTTTGTTGAAACATCTAGAATGAGCCATAACAAGCATGATGGAACGGTTAGGTTCAAGGAAGGAACCGATGAGATCACCTATAGGATGCCTTGGAAAACAACTGAGTATGGGCACTTGTCCATTTATGATCGAGACAACATCAAAGCTTTTGAGGACAAAAGCAAGGAAGATGTTGAAAAAGGTTATAAATTCATGTGGGAAAGAAGGAGGCATTATTATAAGGATTGCTTGACTCTAGGGCCTAGGTATAGAGTCGATGAAGATTTTGTCAACATGATAGAATTCTCATTGAGGATGCGTGAGGAAACGTAGGAGCACGACTATGAGTCTAGCTACAAGACTCTTAAATAAAGAAAAGCGCTTCGTGGGAGGCAACCCATGCTTAATTGTTTGCTTGTTAGTGTCATATATCTTTTATTAATTGTTTATCCTCATGTTTAAATTTGTAAAAATGCTTTATTTTGTTTTTAACTTCGTCTTAATTGCATATAAAGGTATTTTACATAAAGGATAAGTGTAGGGAGGATTACACACGTTTTCAAAAGAAACGTAAACATGAGAATAACAATTAACTAAAAGATATTTATGTTTGTTTGTTCAAGTCAAATGCTTGTATCGAGTCATAATGGATGTTTTGCAGAAATTTTTTCCAGATTCTAAAGATGTAAATTTTCCAGAATTTTTTCCAGAAAATCGCAGACCAGTTTTTGTCAGGATAACCTGACGGCGTCAGGATTGCAACCTGACGGCGTCAGGAAGGAGTAAAAACATCAGATTACTTTTTTCTCGTTTTCTGAGCTACTTATAAATTTTTGGAATTTTCCAGGTCTTAATTTTCTTAGAAATTTTGTAAACATCCATTCCACAAGCATTATATCCTAGTTTAAATCGAGTCTTATATATATTATTACCGCCGATTTTACCCGAAGGTTTCGTTTGTTTTCTTCAAGTGTGCAGGTTTAGTTTGTCAAGAAGAAGTTACATAAGATTGGAAAGAGCTTTTCACGCAATAATTCTTCTTGAAAAGGATTTAACCACCACTTTACACGGATCCTACCAAGCTAATCAGGGGAGTATTAGTTTCCTTCGTTTTTAATTACCTTCCATTATCATAACTTTGATACTTTCGGGGAACATGGGGGACAATGTTCAGTTTAAGTGTAGGGAGGGAAAATAAAACGGGAACTTTGAAACTATGCTTATCCTTGACTATTTGCTTTGTCCAATTGTGATTGTGTAATAAACCATGAGAAAATGTCGGTTAGGGTAATTTTGGCACCAAATTTAAAATTTTTCATGACATATAGGAGTGGGCCATTAGTCTTAACAAAAGCGTCTCATGGATAGGAAGTTGCATGACTAATACAAAAACCCTTTACCACCCAAATTCCACCAAAATGTGAGGATCGCCCTTAGATTAGTAGGAATTAAAGCATTCATCTTCAATGCTTAGAGTGTGAACCGGTAGTATATTAGATTCTAGAACTTGTTTTGTGATGCATTCCGAGATCGCAAGTGAGACTACACTTGTGTAGTTAGGAATAACTAAATGATAAGACGCATTAGGATAACCCTTGTTTGATACCTGTAATATAATTACTTCTTCCATATCGGTTGAGTAATTCCCCCACACCCTTTGCGTTGTACTCATCTTTAGTACACGATACCCCTAGTTAACCCCTCAGAGCCTATCCTTTTCGCGGTTCTCGTGATGTTTCGGTTTTTCCGGAATATCAATGAAGAGCATTGTTTACACCCCACCCCCAAATATACACCCAAATCGCCTTAGCCTACCCCTTATGCACTCACTTTTAGTGCAAATGTTTGTTATCACCCTAAACCCTTAGTTCAGTTATCTAGTTGCTTGCATAAGTTGCTAAGTCGAGTCATATCCTTTGTATACAGTTTTGGGACGATTGGGATTCATGGGAAAAGTTAAAGTTTATGAAATAACGGGAAGGGAACGTTAAAAATTCAAATTCCCTTTGTTTGCGTAATCATGTACCCCAAGTGTTTTGATCTTTTCAAATCGGGTCAAATTAGTGTTAGAGTAATAAAAACTCAAGTGTAGGGATATGCCTATAAATCCCTAATATTTTGATGTTATCTTAGAGGATGGTAGAGAGAAAAAAAAAAAAAAAAAAAAAAAAAAAAAAAAAAAATCGAAAAAAAATTAGAAAAAGAGAAAAGGAAAAAAATAGAGTGATTAAAAAAAAAAAAAAAAAAAAAAAAACAACAACAACAACAACATACGGGCTACCATCCTACATCTATCCTTTAAATTTATGTTTGTTTATTTCCGTTACCTAGAGTTTTAGAGTGTCGAGTCTTGGCTTAGCAACGCCATTCTTCATATGCATTTAACATAGAGATTTTTGACTTACCACCACTAAATAGCCTATCCCACCAAACCCTTTGTTTCCCTACCGTAAGCCTAACATTACAACCCTTTAAAAGACCTCTTTGATAGTGTTTCCTAGGTGCTTACGCCAAAGCGATAGAGGTTTGATCTATTCTCAAGCCTATGGTAATCTATGTACTAGGACCGGTTAATGAGTGTTTATCTTCCATTTCCTATCTGTTGTATTTCATATATACACCCGAGAGAGATGTGAGTATCCAAACACCCCATGTGAGGTGCTAGTATGTAATTTCCGTGCTTGTTATGACTTTTGCGGGGCTTATATGTGTTGTGGACCGTTTTGAATTAATGCTTCATGACCCCTAACTTATAAATTAATTGGTTAAAAGCACATTTGCTTGAGGACAAGCAAATAACAAGTGTAGGGATATTTGATAAGGTTTTAAAAGGTACCATTTTGAGGGGTCGTTTTAGTCCTTATTTGATCACTTTTGTATCCGTTATTGCTTAATATCGTTCCTTTTCACTTTTTAGGTCTCTTGAAGGCAAAATGCTGGAATGGCACTTATTTGGACGAAAAGGCGCGAATATATGAAGGAATTGGCCAAAGTCAAAATCGAGACACTCACAGCTGCTGAAATTAGAAGGTGACGGCGTCAGGTGCTAATTGCGACGCCGTCCGAGGATTTTTGTGACGGTTCAGAACCCAAAACTCGTATTTTCAAGTGACGACGTCCAGTTGTAAAAGAGTAGGCCGTCGCTACTCAGACGGCCTAGATGCAATCCAGACGACGTCAGAAGCTGAAGAGGACGGCGTCACGGACATAAGGTGACGCCGTCGCAAGGTTAACGTGGCCAAGACGAAACCCTAATGACGGCGACACGACGGCGTCACGAAACATAAGGTGACGCCGTCGCATATGTAATCTTATATATAGAATCCGAATTTTTCAGTTTTGAGGAGAGTCTTTTGGAGTGAAAACCTAAAACCGAACCTAAGGTGTCTTGTACAGTATTTTAGGGTTTTAAACCCTATCTTACATCAAGATAAGTATTTACTTCATTAATTCAATTATGTCTTTGATTATTTGTGTGTATGCTTGCATGTTTTCCATGTCCGGCTAATTTATTTGTGTGTTTGCTTAGGAAGTATGAAACTTAATTATTGAATATTGATTGGTTGTTTCTTATCTTAGTTGATTAATGATCTAGTAATGCGATAGGTCATTCGTTGTGTACTTAATGCTTGATTCATCTTTGTGAACCTTAGAATATAATTACCTGGGTAGTTGTAAGCTAAACCATCCAAAGAGTGCCTTAGAGTAAGAGTTTATCATCCCTAGTGGGTTTGTAGACGAGACCCTTTGGTAAGTTCAAAGAGTTAGGGAGAAACGCATATTGTTAGGAATTAGAAAATTCCAGTATTGAAGAGTCGGTCACCCCAACTATTATCTAGCATAAGTTAGCTCGTAGACTAATCGTTAGTTACTTATTTATGTAGTTATGTAGTTAGTCAGTAGCGTAAAATAGTTTAGTGCAACACCGTGGAGGAAGGACGGGTCTTTACCCACTGTATCCCTGATCCACAGGCCGTCAAGAGGTCGTTTTGTTTGTAACCTATAAATACCCTCTACCTTGCAAGGTAGAGGGTTGGATGTTCTTTGGCAATCTAATATTCAACAAGTTTCTCTTACTAGAATATCCCACTCTTTCTCTCTCTAAAACCATATATGTGCTCATTGGGTTATTGATGTGATGTGTATGTGAAATCCAATATCCTACAATTGGTATCAGAGAGCCATGGTTAGATCATATCTTGCACATCTTTGGATTTCTAGTGGTTTTTAGGTGGTTTTTGAGTTTGAAAAAGTTTAGTGGTTTTTGCATCATTTGGTTGATTTCTTGTGTTAAAGTTTGAATTTTGTTAGTACTTTTATGTTTAGAATCATCACAAGTGTTTAGGTTTTCATTTGGTAAGCTTGAATCATCTTGGTTGGGTTGTTTTTGGATTGAAAAGTAATGTTTATATGGTTTTTCTTGCTAGCGACTTAGCTCACGGACTACTTTCTTCGTAGCGACTTGCTTTACAAATTTGTAGCGAGTTACAGTTTTAGACCTAGCGAGTTAGATCTAGCGATTTACAGTACAAGTGGTGGACTCTCCACTACGGGTAGCGACTTGGTGGTAGCGACTTGGTCTGTAGCGAGTTGCTCTTTAGCGACTTGCATCTTTAGCGACTTGAGTAGCGAATTGCTGCCAAAATTTTGCTAGCGACTTGAGTCTTAGCGAGTTACTACTTAGCGACTTACATCCGGCTAGCGACTTGGTACTCTAGCGACTTAGTGGTGTGGCGAATTAAGTGTTGGCGACTTGGTGTAGTATCTTCTAGCGACTTGGGATTATTGCTATTTAGTTGGTAGCGAGTTAGTTCTAAATCCCTAGAGACTTGGGGAGTAATTCATAATAAAACAATGTCAGTCATCACGGATCCTTTAATCACCAAAGTACTTGCTCTCTATGACACAGCACAGAATAGTGAAGCAGAATGCTTATCTGAATGCCATACACTTAATGATTCAGTATCGATTAATCAGAACAACTCAAATAAGTCACTCTTAATGTCTGCACATGATGCTAAGAATATGGAATGCACTAGTGAGCCGTTTCAACATCTCAGTCAGCTTCTCAAATTACTCTTATCTACAACCATGGATCGAACAAGTTGTGCCATCCTTCGTCAGGATTTTCCCACTTTAACAAGAACTGTTTTGCTTAACTTAGAACGACTGAGGTTTCAAATTACCAAAGAAAAGCTCTCAACTGATGATTCTCGTGCTGCTCTCCAAACCATCTTCAACCAATTTCAGCCACTTACCCGGGAAGAATACTCCTCAGATTTTGATAATATCATGACTGGAATGTCTTTCAAGAAGCACACGGGAATGGAAATTCATGAGTTCAGAAACTCATTTATTCAACTTATGAGTAATATGGAAACATACATCGAGGAAGCTGCTAAAGAGAATAACAAGCCGAAGGAATTGAATGAGTGTCAAGAGTGTCCATGGAACAATGATGACGTGTCATGCTTCATTCCAGTTGAACCAGCAGAAGACACTGATTGCAGAATCTCAGTTGTGATGGAAAAGGATGAAGAGAACAGCACTGATCTCAAATTCTCAGAGTCAGAAAAGGTATCAATCAATAAGGTACACTTATCTGATCACACAAATTCTCACAAAAAGGTACATGACTCTTACCCTGAACATAACAATGTGGAATCAATCTTTGTTTTGTCTGAATCTAATGCAAGTAACATGATTGAAAAAAGGGTATATGATGAGCTTTCAAACAAATTTTCAATTCTTGAAAAACACTGTATCTCTTTGCAAATTGAAATACAACATAAGAATGAAATGTTTTATGCAAAAAAACAGTGTAGTAATCTGGAACTTCCAGAATTTAGAGAATTTTTTGAAATTAATCAGTTAAAATCCCAGATTCAGGACAAAGATTCGACCATAAGAAATCTGAAATCACTTCTTTCAGAAGCCCAGAAATATGACTGTCATGAGATGAGTGATACACTAGAATCTAGAAATTCTGAACTAGCTCTATGTGTGTCCAACCTTCTAAGAGAAAATGAGCATTTAAGAAAGAACCTTGAGGAAACAAACTCTAAGTTAATCAATCAATCTAACCTCTTGATGAAAGATATTGATGATCTCAAAGCACAAATTCAGGATAAGAGCTTCAATATTGTTGCCCTAAAAAATGAGCTCATGAAGTATGTTGGAAATAGGATGAACACTAAGTTTGCAAAACCTTCAACTTTGGGAAAGTCAAATGTTCAGAACCACTTGAAACGAACAGTTATTAAACAACCTAATGCCTTTAGGTCTGAAAGAGCTAAACCATTGAAATCTAAGCTTACATCCCAAGTTGATAATAAGTCTGTTTTGTCAAAACCAGTCACTTCATTGCCTAGTTCAGATATGATGAATCCCAAGCATAGGACTAATGGTCATCACCCACAGATCAGAAATGCAATAAGCTTAACTAGGTCTCATGCAAAACATCGTCTGACAGATCAATCCCCTAAGAAATTCTCTGATCACAAAAGGACAAATAGTCAAAACAAGGCTGTGCACTCATTTAGTTCAACTAACTGTGGCTTCAAATGGATTCCCACTGGCAGATTATTTAAGTTTACAGGACTTAAACGAACTTACATCCCTAGATCATGCCTCAAATGGATTCCCACAGGTAAACTTTTCAAGAATGTAGAACCTAATAGGATCTCCATTAATGATAAGTCTGTATTATACTGTGATGCATCCAAATGTGAGACTAATCATGTCACTAACTCTTCTATGTACAAATCTACATGTGCTTCCAGTACAATGTGCTCTCAGTCTTTTTCAGGTACAATGCTCAACTCAATCAGGAACTTCATGACTTGGTTCCCATCAGAAATGAACAAAGCTCATTCAGGAGCTATAGCGTGCAACAGTTGATGCACTACTTACTTTGACTCCTATTCATCTTGAATCAGGACTCGTTCTTCCATATCTTTGTATAAATCAAGTTTCTTTAAAAAAAAAATTAAATTTACAATTTTATCATGTTTTTCCTATCTAATAAAGAATATTTTCACTGTTATCGATAACATCTACGGTCCTAGAAATGTCATTCAATAATGGCACGGGATCATAGATGAAGTTCGAACAATTGAAATATTCTTGTTTCTTTATATCGGGGTAAACTTATGTCAATCAATGTTCTTTGATGACCTTGATTGAGGGGGAGATTGTGTATATGTTTTTCTTGACTACCTATGCCATTGGCTTCTGTGCTGGTTATAATGCTTGCTCGTTTGTATGTTGAGGTCGTGTTTTGCCTTTGTAACTATCTGGTTATGGTTTTTGTAGGTTGTGGTCGTATCTTGCTCATGTGATTATCATTGTGTACCTACGTATTAAGTGCCTAGCTTAGATTTAAATGCTTATGTGTCTAAATGTTTAATTGATTCATGGTGATCAGTGTGATAATCTATGCTAGAGGCTTAGTCTATAATCCGTGTTAGCAACTTACCACTCGTTCATCAATACCATAGGGACCAAACTTGCCATATAGTGAAAGTTATGTTGCACTAGCGACTTACCTCACCTCATGTTAAAACCACAAGGACCAATTGTGTCATACTGTCAAAGATAGTTGGTATACCCCTAGCGAATTACCACTTAGCGAGTTACCATTTCTTTTTCTCAAAAAGTTTTTTTTCTCTCTCGTTTTTCTCTTCCTCGTCATAGTGCTCATCTTAGCGACTTAGCAAGAGGTTTGCATCTAATCCCTCTCATCTTTGTTCTCTTAAGCGTTTGGGTTAAGTTACTAACTTGTCTTTATATCCAGATCCTTTCGAGCTCGTGATTTGTGATTATTTGTCTCTCGCTTAGGTTCAATTTTTCATGTAATCGTGTGTTTGTTGCTAGTATAATGATTGAACGGGTTCAAAGTGTTTGGAATATATTGATTGTTTGGAATGTATTGTTTGGAATATATTGTTTGGAATACATTGATGTATGGTTAAGAGGATTGGACTGTTGGGTTTATGTTAGGAGTGTTCTTGCTGGCGATTTAACTTGTTCTTGGTAGCGACTTAGTTTGAATGTTCTTCATAGCGAGTTAGCGTTCAACGTAGCGACTACGTTTCTGTAGCGGATTAGTTCACCATATTCTAGCGACTTGGTTAGCGAGTTAGTAGTTAGCGACTTGTATTTACAAGTTAGCGAATTAGTAACATTAGCGACTTAGTTAACGAATTTGTAGCGACTTGGTTTAGTTACTGTTCATGGCGACTTGACTTTACAAGCTAGCGAATTAGCATAGCGACTTAGAGTGCTAAACTATTAGCGACTTGTCTGTGGCTCTAGATGACGACTTGTTTTTACAAGTTTGCAACATTGTTCACTTTCATGTTGCGAATTAGTCTTAGGGTCAAGGGTTATTAAAATGTTCAAAGGTTTAGTGCTAAAGATGATCTCACTCTCACAACACTTAGGATCTCCTAATTCGACTTGTTGAATTAACATACTCTATGTAATCTGTTATGACATCTCTGTTTAGGCAAAAGGTACTTGGTTTCTCTCACGACTGCCAAATGTTACTTTTTGCCTCATACATATTTGTTATATCACTTCTACATGTGTATCTTGGCTCATGTCATGATCACTTTGAAATGCACTCTTTTGCCCATTAATCCCTTATAAGCTCGTCATGTAATTATTTATCTATATGACTATACTTCATTGAAATATCTCAATTATGAATGTTATCATATATTTGAAAGTTGTCATATATTTGTAATCTATGCCACTCTATCTTTCTTTGTATGTGTTTTGGGGACTCCTTCTGAGTTACTACTTCTATGTCATAAGGGTGCTCTCAATGTTGTCTCACTTACCATTTATCATCTAACCTGTTCCCATTCATTACTGTTGATTGTATGATTACTCAGAACATCAATGGCAAGTTCAATCCCAGAAAAGAGCGTTACCCCTTCGGCATCACCCAAAGTTCTCTCAGACGAAGAAATCCTTCCCAGGAGTCAATGGGCTATTATTGGAAAAAGCAACTGTTATGTGGACCTACAAAGGCTTCAACAAAATCCGATACTCAAAGTTTCTATTGACATCCTCAAAAACACAAATTTCTTCGGAGCAATTACCAAGCAATGCTCAATTCCAACCATTTACATTCAACAATTCTGGAACACCGTTCAATGGAACAAAATCACAGCACAATACTCCTGCAAACTGGATGATATGGAGTTCACAATTGATTCTGATATTCTGAGCAAGGCTCTTGGAATCACACCATGTAACCCTGACTTTCGTTCTGAATCTCCACCTGGTGCTGACGATTTGATTGTCTTTCTAATTGGATTGGGTTATCAGAACAGTATTTCAAGAGCATCTGACATCATCACTGGACACATGTATCAACCCTGGAGAGCCATTACAACAATTCTTAACTTGTGCTTATCTGGCAAAACATCAGGGTTCGATAAAGTGAGAATCCCCATCTTGCAAATCCTATGGGGAATCGTTAATAGGGTTGATGTGAATGTATCAGATCGTATTTGGGAAGAATTTTCGTTATCAATGAACACATTCATATCTGACAGAATCAATTTCCAGAACAAAGCTCAAGGCCGAAAGAAACAGAACAAGCTTGTAATTCCCAGCATCAGATTCTCTAAGCTTGTTATCCAGTACTTACAACAAACTCACAAATTCAATCCTAGGAGTGAATCAACTCTACATAATGCAGAAGATGAATATGTCTTGGGAAACCTGAAATATGTTCCTAGAGGTGTGGTCAATGAAATATTTGGTTTGCCAATTCCTGACTGTCTTCTCACAGAAGATATCAAGAAGAAGGACTACTTCAAGCAATACAAGAAAAGAGCAACCAAACTCTCTGCTGATGTCACACCCTCTCCTCTACAACCAAATGCTCCCATGACCAAGTCAGCCTCACAAGCATCCTATGCCTCTCTTCCTAAAAAGAGACTTGAAAGGTCACAACAGTCAGACACCGCATCCAAGAAGCAGAAAGTTAAAAGGAAGAAAGTGGAAAAGGAAATTGGTGAGATCACTGAGACACCAAGGGATGTTACCAGGTTAACTGATGAAGATGATGCTGATCTGCAACTTGGAATTCAGCGAAGCCTAGAAAGTCAGAATGTAAAAGCTCTAGTAGGTGGAATTGTGTTAAGAGAACCCGATCAACTACCTCGAAAAACAACCCCAATTACACATGACAAGGGTAAAGGGGTTGCAAGTGTTGAAACTGAACAAGCTGCTCACATGCTTTTAACTATCTCATCATCTCCATCAAGCACCACAAATCAATATGAGCTGAAGAGAAGAACAGAATCATCTCATGCAAAAGAACAATCTGGAGTGGTCAAAGTGCCTGAAATGTTTAAGGAAACTCCTACACTTAGTGAGACTCAATCTGGCTTGAATGTTGACGCTCTGTTGCAAAAAGGCTCGCAGGAGAACCGTGAGACTAGATCTGATGAGACCTTGAAGATGGATGAACCAAATCTGTCTACTAACTCTCTATCCTCACTTAAGAATCTTGATGCAGATTTCTCTTTTGGTGATCAATTCATTAATGACAAATCCTTAGATACTGCACAATCCATGTATACTGTCAGCATTCAGCAAGATACGTCAACTATTCCTCCAATGTCGGCATCCTCACTATCAACTGCACTTCCACCTCCCTTACCTACTCAATCAACTGTACAAACACCACCAACATCGTCACCAACCCCTGAACCTGTCATTACAATTGCAGATGAGGTGGATCCACCAGCTTCCCCTCCACAGATTCTCACCTCTGATCAACTGCTGGATAAAGCCATAAAAAGGATAGAAGCTCTGGAAAGGCAACTTCCTAAATCTGTTGATTCTCTGGTGGATCGTGTCTATAGATTGGAGCACCTCAACTTCAATGAAGGGGTTACTGCCGCTATCGAAGGAGAAGTCAAGGATGCTGTGGAATGGGCTATGGAGGCTCCACTTCTTAGACGTTTCAAGGACCTCCCTATCACCGATATGAGAGCAGCTCTGTTTGAAAGGATGTATGAGGCTGAAGAGGACAAGCATGAGGTTCACAAGAAACTCTATGAGGCACTTGAAGAATCCATTATGTTCGACAATCATGAGCAGTTTAAGATGGACGTCGGGGAAACAGAAGCTAGAAATAAAAGGAGAACAATTGTGATGGAAGCATTGATGAAGGATCGCAAAGATCCTCCTCCACCCCCACCACCAACGGGGGGCGCTGGAACTTCTGGAGCTGGTAATCCCTCTACAACAACCAACACACCTCCATCACAACCACCATCATCACCACCAAAACCTTCTAATCAATCAGGTCCTACAAAAGAACAGAGTACTATGAAGAAATCTGCTGCCTGGACGACGGTTGATTCAAGGTTCATGTCCACATCCACCTCAATTCCTGAAGATCTAATGGTTCACGAAGAGTCTCAAGTCATGGCTGACTCAGAACCAGATGAAGATGATGCATCGACGAAGCATATTCCTAAGCCATCAGAAGATTGGTTTGATACTTACATGGCTGGGAATCGCACTAGCACATCCAGGGTAGCACCTTCAAGAGACACAATTCAAAGCTGCATTGTGGAAGATAGACCTCCTTCTCCAGAACCCACATGGACCATCCCAGAGTCTGACTCTATGATTCCTGACAATAATTGGGCATCAGTTATCACCAATAATTATGAAGTTCCAGCTGAAGACTCTCTTCTGCACTACACTGGTGATATGGGAAGTTTTATTAGATGGTTTTGTGAGCGGAAGAGAATCTCATCCATAACTCCAAGAGATCTAGAAGGACAAGCTTACGAAATTGTCAAAGTCTTCCATTCTGATGCAAATCATCTTCAATATCAGATGGAAGAATGTCATAAGATGCTGAATGACCAAGTCAGTGAGCAAATCAGTCGCTTCAATGTCAACAAATCTCTTCCTCTTGGTGGTGAACCTGGTCAGATAACCATTCAGGCTGAATTCTTCTTCAATCACGACTTGGACTATCTGTGTGCTCGCTCTGCTGAAAGAAGGCCTGCTCTATCAATATCAAAGATGAAAGCTGCAACCTACTCTGATCAGGGGCTTGAACAGATGGTTCCTGATCAATTCTGGGCTGCTGAAGAACAAAAATATGATATTGCCGCTTCTTATGGTATTTCTCACTGGTGGTTCAAAAAGAAGAAGTTCTACATCGAAAGACATGGTGCTGATAAAAGACGCAATGATGTCAGATCAAAGCTGCAAATCTTAAGTGTTGTTAGTGTAGAGATCTTCCCTATCTATGGATATGAGTACTTGAAGAAGATTCTCCTTAAAAGAGCTGACTTCAAAGTGTATACTATTGAAGAGAACGACTTCAAACATCTTCTGCCAAATGATTTCGAAGATCTCTATCTCTTAAATCTTCAAGGACACCTTGAGCATTTACCTGTCCATGAGAAAAAGGCCCTCTCTGCAGCTGTCACTCTTTGGATCAGGGGCTTAGTCATTCGAAAACGAGTTGAGGACTTTCAGCTTGGCATTGAAAGCTACCAAACCAGGATCAACCTTACAAGTCCTCAATGGAATGCAACTGGGCATGAATTTCATCGAGAATACAAAGTCCTTGACACCCCTAGAGCCGTCATCTTCACCGACAGATATGGATCTCGTATGCTTATGCGTCTATGTGAACTCTACAAGTTTAGTGATGGTACGCTCAAATTGATCGAAGAAGAACTTGACACCAGAGTGAAAGAAGCCAAACTTGATATGAAATCTTGGGTTAAAACTATTTTTTGGACTGATGATGACGTGAAGAGATGTGAACATTTCATTGCTGCAATCAGACGAAGACTCAAGACACGAAGGATCTTCCGCAGCCTTGAAAGTTTTGTTGGTGGAAGGCTTCGTGATGGTCACTACAAACTTCTTCAGAGGACTAAATGAAGACTTCTTCGGGATATTGTTTATGGTGTGTCTTTAACTATGTGTAATATGTGGTGTAATAAATATGAACAACTGTAATACATGTAATAGTGCTAGGATTTGTACAGTGGTTTCCCCTTGTAAAAAAAGGGAAACATCTGTGTTGTCCATTTTTTTATCATATTAAATCGGACACATTTTTCTCCTACAAATATTTTACCTTATACATATTTAAATCACTTGAGATCCAAAATCTCAAAGGATTTAAGATTTTTGATCGGGGGAGAAAATGTGATATAAATATGAAAGATGTTAAAAGATAAAATGTCCAATTTGTGTGCAAACTTCTCTCTTATATGTGCTAAACAATTTTCGAATCTCGAAGCATATATTAAGGGGGAGAACTCTCTTTGCAAATTCAAGTCATCAGGGTACACAACACTTAAATTTTTTTGAAAATTCAACTTTAAATGTTTTTAAGGTACCTTGATCATATGGCTTCTAATCCTTTGATGATAAAGGGTTCCCTCTAGTATGTGCAAAACTCTTTTCAAACCTCGAGGCACATATTGAGGGGGAGCAAATTTATGGAAACCTCATCCTTCCCGGAAATGCGATATCTACTTGATTTGATATGGGAAGTGATGTTGATATTTTTTAGAAAATGGTAATCAAAGAAGTAATTTCTTCCTCTTGCCTCCGTGTGCAAAACGATTTCAAACATTTGATGCACATATTGAGGGGGAGCACTTATTCTAAAAATATCAAAAACAATTCAGGTACAAAATGCTTTGATAATATATCACAAGTATCTGAATTGATTTTCAAATGGTTTTCAATTGGTTCCATATGGCAGATGAACAATACCAAATTGACCGACCAACTTTAATTTATGTACGGTGATATAAGGATGATAAGGTTAGGTTTTTGTTCCCATGATCCGCCAGAACCGGAGGGATCTACCCAGGGACAATCCACTAGTTAGTGTAGAAGTCCTTAGGTATGATGATAAAAGGAGAAAAGTGAGATATGGGAAGAGTGCAGACTGAGACTGAGCTAGTACTGGAATAAACCCAACAAGGTTCTAGCCATGAAGTCTCGGTAAGCACTGAAGGGGTTGAAGAATTAAAAAGAATTGAATGAGAAAAGGGTGAAAACAAATAGCCCTCCATTTATTCAACCTTAGGGCAGAAACCGGGTTCACTTCATATGCTACTGATGGTAACATCGGTATTGAAGACAAGACGTCATGGACCCAGTGACGCACTGCACTTCAACTTTCCAAACCACTCAAGTTCCTCTTAAAAGGACTTGTTTCATTCTCACGGGGAACCGACATTATCTATCGACTTTCTCTTAGAGATTGTTGATATTGAAGAAGGAGACCCTCTCCCTAGTCTCCGGCACAGGATCCAAATATGCACAAATTGAGTCTAGAGCCACGAGATCATCAATATATCTCATTAGGACACTTTCAATGAAGACTCTCTGTTTCACACAATGTGGAAAGAGAGATTATATCTTGAGTCCTACGCATTATCCTTGTGGTATTGCCAGAACATCTGAGTAATGTGTTTACATATTCACAATGAAGATGGAAAGCCTTCTGGAGCCAACATCATACAAGCTCCTGGTAGGTGGCATGTGAGATCCATTATATGGATCAACCATGTGACAACTGAACAGAAACAATGGGGCGATTCAATCTCTTGAATCAATCCTGGTTTAGGTTATGGATTGACGGATACCTTTGAAAAACCGGTCTTTGTGCTTAACAACTCTTTTCTTTAGCGCATCGACCGTGTACTCATTTTTCAAACCAAAAGGTGTTTTTATGTTTGAAAATTGATCTTTCTCACAAAACCTTCGTCGTATTGCAAAACTCTTTCTTCATGCAATACGCGGTTGTTTTTCAAATCATTTTTCATCAATCAGTGAATCTCAATTCGCTGGTTCACTCACTCCGTGTTGTCTTCTTTGAGACGTTCCGGTTTGAGAACAGCTAGAACAGCTGCGAAACCCTGTCAAGGAGATTCTTCGAAATTATACCTGATCACAGGCAGTACTTGTACTGATCAACGGGGAACCGTGGGCCGTGTACCTCAATTCGACGAAAGTGGTCAAAGACACTTTCATGTGTTTTATTGCTAACTGTTGTTTGCAGGTACACTTGGACGGTTGCAACTGATCAGAATTGAGGAGTCAATCCAAAGCCGCATGCTCACTACATCCACACTTAATTGAAGAAATTATGACTGGTGCATATCAACAGAACCTGGCTCCGATATTTCTATACTATGCTTCTGCTACGCTGCTGCAAATATCATGAGTCAGTAATGCTTCCGCTACTCTGATGAAAGATGTCATGATTCAAAAGTGTGAGCATGTCGGTCCTAAAGTCACAACATCACATAATACCAACACCACAAAGGATGTCTCAGAGATTGATGTTAGCTGATGATCTCAAAAGATGGCTCCTAATTATTATCTCATGGATCATTAATGACCTCCACTTAAAGTACAAATCTGTGCAGACTTTGAAGTTGCACTACTTATGCACAAAGATTGCGATGTTGAAGTTGTTTTGTCTACGAGCTCAATAACAAAGTCAAGAATAGAATGCTAGGATTTGAAATATAAAACATGGGGTGACCTCCCTTAGGGGGAGATTGTTAGGAATTAGAAAATTCCAGTATTGAAGAGTCGGTCACCCCAACTATTATCTAGCATAAGTTAGCTCGTAGACTAACCGTTAGTTACTTATTTATGTAGTTATGTAGTTAGTCAGTAGCGTAAAATAGTTTAGTGCAACACCGTGGAGGAAGGACGGGTCTTTACCCACTGTATCCCTGATCCACAGGCCGTCAGGAGGTCGTTTTGTTTGTAACCTATAAATACCCTCTACCTTGCAAGGTAGAGGGTTGGATGTTCTTTGGCAATCTAATATTCAACAAGTTTCTCTTACTAGAATATCCCACTCTTTCTCTCTCTAAAACCATCTATGTGCTCATTGGGTTATTGATGTGATGTGTATGTGAAATCCAATATCCTACACATACTGATGAGTGTGTAAATACTCATCATTTTTAGTCAAATCTAAACTGCAAAACGTTTAAAAATGCTCAGATATGCATCAAAATACTGAAAATATTCCAAAATTGCATTTTATATGTTTCAGATGCAAAATGTTCAAAATCAGATGAAAAATGAGCTAAGTTTGCATAATTGGCAGTTTCAGTCCCCCAAGTTTCAAAAATTGTCAAAAATAGTCCCTGAGCCTTAATTTCAAAAGTAAAATCACCAAAGGTCCTTTTTAAATCATAAGTTGTCAAATTTAGTCCTTTGGTGAAAAATATAAAAAGTTTGAGAAAATTACAAATTGGTCCTTCAAGTTTGAAATTTGGCAAAAATGGTCCCTGGAAAATTTGAAAATGTCAGCTTTGGTCCTTGTACTATTAGCACTTGTCAATTTCAGCCCCTGAAACATCTTTGCAGATTTGGCAGTTATGGTCCCTCAATTTTCAGAATTGGCAACCTAGGTCCTTATGATTAATACCCTTTTTCACAACCTTGGCCCTTGTCATTTCTATTTTGGACCCTGCCATCACCTTTGGACCCCTGCCAATTGAACCCCTTCCCTAATATTATAAGACCAGTCAAACCAACCCTTTTGACTTCTCCCTACCCGCCCAATTTAAATAATAAAAACCAGTCACGGGTTCTCTTCTTTACCCTATCCTCCATCATCACTGCATGCACTCACCTGCTAACACTCAACCCCATCTTTCCAGCTCACTAACCCACTCCCATGTTCCCCCTCCTCATCATTCATACCTACCTACAACCCCCCTAGTTGCTAGTTTCAACCCCACTGTCAAATACCATTTTCCCGCCAAATTTTGATCCTATGGCCAAAAACCACTTCAGCCATCCAATGGTCCTGGAGATAGGTGGGAACTGCTCAGAAAGAGAGAGAAAGCAAAGTTGGGTATAAAAGAGCAAGAGAATGCAAGAAGAAAAGTGGTAGTTAGTTTATTTTTCACAAATGTATGTCGTTTTTTAGCTTATCCTGTCTTAAATAATTTTCAGTTGTATTTTAAAGCTTCTTTGTATTAAACTCTAGTGTTTTAGTGTATTGCAAGACTTTTTAAGGATTAATTCAAGCTTATATTAAGAATTCTTGTTTCAAGGTTCACTGTTGAAATTTTAAAACTTATGTTCTTATATAAAAGCCTCCAATAGCTTATTGTTCCACTCAAACAAGCTTATAGAAGCTTATTATAGCTTTGTGTAAGCTTAAATTTAAATTTCATGCAAGTTTGGATTTTGGTCAACATAAGTCAAACTTGGAGCAAAAATGACGCAGCAATGGTATTGGGTGATGCAGACATGGATTTGGGTTGATCTTTAGTCATTTGGGTTGGTTTAGATTAGGTAGTGGTTCTTGGGTTCACTGTTTGCAAGCCATTGTGGCTATGGACATTTGTAAGTCAGTTTCAAATTATGTAGCATAATATGTTCTTGTGGTTTATAAGAATTCTAATCTGTTCATTAAGTAGTAATTAGGTTAAGTAAAGTTAGTTTGATCATAATTACATGCTGGTTCAGTGTTTGGATCAGTTTTGAGTTCAAAACAGTTAATACAAGGGTGTTTGGTTTATAGCTTAATCTGTCTATTAGGCTTGTTCACTGATTAACTCCTGTTGGTTCATGTTTGTTAAGCATATTCATGATCCTATCTGTCTTCATTTTGTAGCTACAAACCACCAAAGTCAAAATTCCATGAAAACTGTCTTTATAGCTTAACTGTTGTAATGTTGTCAAAACAAAAACTGATTTTGTGCTTAAACATCATAGACATAGCTTGCAGTAGGTGTAATTCATCTTAAAACATCACATTCAGTCCTTAAATCTAGATCAAAGTTCAAGATAGTCAAACCTTTCAAATCTTTCAAAAAGTCAAAGTTGAAATTCTCAGTTTTTGGCTAGCTAAGTTGATTTTTAGTGGACTCATTTCTGAGTCAATTTCAGTGAAGATTGTGGTTTTAAAATCTTCCCTTGGTCTACTTTATTATTGTCATTTTTGTGGATTTTTGTTAAATTTTTATAAGTACTTAAATTGCTGTTGAACATGGGGGCATATGCCCTGTGCAACTGACTCAGTTTAAGCTGAGTCTGCACAGGGTTTTGCATGCTTGTCACAAGCTTTAAACAAGCTTATCCTGGTCTAGTTTTTGGTATACATGTTCTCAACCAGGTCTAGGATAGGTTCCAATTGCTGGTTTTCAGTTTTAGCTTAATTTGTAGCTTGTGCTTATGCTTAAAGTAGGTACCTGAAACTGTTTTTAAGCACATTGGCTAAATAAGTCAAATATGTTCTAGTTGTATTTCAGTGATTAAAAGCAGTTAAGATTTGTTGCATTTTGGTTTCTATAGTACATTAGAGCTTCTGAATACAGTTGGTAGCTTATTGTGGTGTTTGGCTTATTCAAAGTGCTTATTCATAAGCACATCCCAAAGCAGTCCCATTTTCTTGTAAACAAGCACTTGTTTTTCCATTTTTCCTAGATTCAGTACATTATTTTAAGCTTATCTTGAATTTTTCAGATTTTTCCTAGCTTGTTTGCTATTTTTCTACATTTTAATTAGTTTTTAAGTCTTTTTAAATAGCATTTAATACAATTAATTCATAAAAGCTTCAAAAAAATAATTTTTCATTTTTCTTAGATTAAGATAAATATAAAAAGTAAAAAAATTAATTTTCCAGATTTTTCCTAGTTAAATTTGTATTTTTTAGCAATTTAATTAGTTTTTAATAGTTTTTAATTCCTAGAAAATCCAAAAATATTCAGAAAAATACAAAAATAGTTTTGAAAATTCTCTTTTGATATTTTAGATTTTTCTAAGTCATAATTTTATTTTTCTAGCTTTGTTTCATATTATCTTGTATTTTAGGTAATTATTTATTAGTTAAAAATAGTTTTTAATTAATAATAATTAATTAAATAGTTATAAAAATAATTTTCTTTTTCTATAAATTTTCTTTTATCATTAGGTTTGTAAAAATGTCATTTTCATATTTTTAGGACTTTTATTTCTTAGATCTCACTTTTTATTTTGTACGTTTACGTAATTTTTATTTAAACGTAAGTTTTAAGTTTTAAGTTTTAAACGTTCATCAATTTTAAAAATAGTGATAGCGTTTATTTAATATTTTTTATCTTTTTAACTTTCTTTAATTTGCATTTAAGCCTCTGTAATTTGTTGGCTTTTTTCTGTAGTTATAATAATTCAGATCCCTTTTTCCGTTCAAATCTCTCGATCACTATTCGTTGGGTGATCCATTGCATAGCTCGCTGGGACATAACGACCCGGGGAAACACTATTCTCTCCTGATCTTCATTGAGTTCGTGTCTTAACCGTTTTAAGTTTATTACGGTCGGTCATTCACAAGTGGCAGGCTTGAGTGAGAAAAACTTGACGGTTTGGCACAGATCAAATTTTTGGCGCCGCTGCCGGGGAGCTGTGCTGATTATCTTCCGTCTAGCAGATTAGTGATTTGGATATTCACTCTTTGTTTATACCATCTGTATGTGTTTATATTTTCTTTTAAAAAATCAAAAACCCAAAAAGATTTTCATTCTTTGTTTTTACATCATGTTTTTCAAAAATACCAAAAATACTCTTCTCATTCCTCTTATCCGTATGATTCTATTTCTCTTACCCCCTCGTACCGTTTGATTCTACTCTTCTTTAACCTCAAAACCGTTTAATTCTATTTCTTTGACCCTCTACATGTTTAATTCTCATGGCGACGTTCGATTATCCTCGTTGTTTCCACTGCAAAAGCCGTATGGAAGAGGATCAGCTCGATTGTCAGAATCCGGATTGTTTATGCAAGCGATGTGGAAGGATGGGTGCAAGCAAATATTGTTATTGGTGCGAATTATCTGATAACTCTCTCGATGATTCTCCAAGTTTTTCCGACCATCCGCCACAACCCGATGAACCCGTTCAAGAACCGGAGACCATAACGGAAGTGGTGGAAATTGCTAGCTCTCAGAGCACACCACTTGTCCCACCTCCTGATTTTTCTGAATGTTCTTCGAGACTTGATAGTCATTCGGATCACCATATTGGTTTTGTTGATTCTTTGAATAAACTGATTCCTTCTCATTACTCTCAAATGCAATCGTTTATTCCTTGTGTCGGTTGTGGTGAGCCTCTTTTTGGTTCACCCTGTCGTTGGTGTACGTGTGTACAATGTGGTAATGATATTCATAACGGGAGTTGTTTGTTTTGTGGTTCGAGGAATTCATTTGATTATGATCCGAATCCGAACTCATTTAACGACTCCTCAAACTTTTCCAATTACCCACCACAGCCCGACTTATCTTCATATAATCAACATACCTGCTGTGAATTTTGTGGAGGTCCTCACCAAGGATTTGAGTGTCAATCCGGAAACACGTTTGTCTATGAACAGTTTTCCAGTGATGCTCAGAACTTTGGTTATGACCAAAATCCATATAATTCACCTGTCCAGACTCAACAGTTTTACTGTTGTGAGTACTGTGGAGGTTCCCATTTCAGCTCTGATTGTCAAATAGGGAACCCAATTCCTTGTAACAATCATGACTCTCACATGTTTGAAAATTTCCAACCTCCACAGCACCATACGGTTCAAACTCCACCTGAGCCATTATCTCAAGAAATCTCCCAAGATTTTGAAACCACAATGAAAACACTTGATGATATGATTAGTAACTTTAAGAATCAAGTGAGTGGTGAAAAGACCATAGGAGAATTGCTGGCCGAAGAACGAGAAGAACGAGAGGCTCGCAAATCTAGGGAAGAATTATTAATCCTAGAGCAAGCAGCTCTAAGGCGTTCCCAATTTCTCAAGGCAGCTCTATATGACGATGACGAGGAGAGTTTTTATCCTTTTAAAGATAATATTTCTCAACTCCCTCAGTCAGTTGATATCCCAGCAGTTGAGATCCCATCTCAAACAACTGCTATCACACCCGAAGCTCCCACTCACTCTCTGAGCATGGGGGACGAGCATCTTGACACTGTTCCTGAAAAGGAATCGGACGAATTCATAAAGTCTAGTGTTGAGAACCTTGTCCCAATCCCAAGAGAGTCACAGGGAATTCTTGATCATGTGTGTGATATCCCTCCTCCTCTTGTCTTCCAAACAGATCATGTTGAGATGTTCTCCGATTCTGATGATGATGATTCGTTATCTTGTGGAGACATCATTTATGTGGAAGATTCACCTTCTGAGCTTGTTAGCTTAGAAGAAGAGAATGATGAAGTTACTGACACTGAAATCAAAGATGAAGCTCTTCGTCTTACATTATTGAATGTCAGTCTTCTCATTTCTAAAATCGAGGCTTTCAAAGAGAAACCAATTTCATCTCCTATCCCCATTAAGGGTAGTGACATTCTTTCCGATGATTCTAATCCGGAAATGAAAGCCTTCTGTTTTGATAATATGGGAGAGAAGATTAGTGGCAGTACCACTTTTCATTCTCATAATTCTCTCCCCGATTATGAATCATTTACATTGGAGGAGTTCACCAGTGAACCCACTCATATCAATTCTGAATATGATTCATTCACCTTCATGGAGTTCTCAGATGAACTCACTCATATCATATCTCCGCCGGAGTATGATAATTTCTACTTTGATCTAGACACACCCATAATATGTCTTGATCAAGCGAGCTTAACTGATGAGATTCATGAAACTATGAATTTTCCTATTGAGGATGAAGAGTTAGTCATGATTTCTATCATGATTTTCTTTCTTTTCTTCATATATTTTGTCACTTCTCCTGTTCTTCACTCCTTCGGGAATGAAGACATTATCTTTGATCCCGGCATTTCCATGTACCATTATCTTGAACCGGGAATATATCTCATCGGTGTGGAACTTTCTAGTGCTTCAAATGTTTGTCCAAACATCTTGAACGAAAGTCCGATGGAGATTGTCTCTTCCACGTTACTTTCCCCATGAACAAATTAATTCGGGGTCAAGTCAAGCTAGCGACTCGGGAATCAAAAACAGTAGCATGCCATATGGGTTGTCACCCATATTTCTGAGCTGTCTGAAGTTTGTTACGGTTAGCCATTCACAAGTGGCTAGCTTGTGTGACAAAACTTGACAGTTTACCTTCTTCTTTCTACTTTCTACCACCCTAGTGTGGGGGGGGGGGGGGGTTGCCCCACATGTTTTGTATATAAGTCTTATCCAAAAAAAAAAAAAAAAAAAAAAAAAAAAAATCATCTTTCTAAATAATGGTCGTAGTATTTCCCTTTTACGTTCTATGTTTCGGCATAACCGCCGGTACTTTGAATATTGAGGGCAATATTCATTTCTAAGTGTGGGGGGGAATTCTCACGAATTTTATCATGTAAATATACCGCCTAATTCCCCCGTTTTTGGCCAAAAAATTTTTTTTTGGAGTAAGTGTTCTGCACTTACTCATTTGGTTATCAGTCCGCCTTGTCTAAAAAACAAAAGGATTGGCTAATCCAGGAGCAAACGGCTCTTGGTAAAGATATCTCAAATCCGTTGACGGCTTGCAATGTGCCCAAAATTGTATGGTATTCAGCTCACCATATCCTAAAAAGTGAAGAGTTGGCTAGCCCGCAAGTTTATGGCTTGTGGTAAAGGCAGTGGAAAAACCATAATTGGTAATCAGCTCACCAAAGATAATATTGATAATTTATCTAAGAGTTGGCTAGTCCAGAAGCAAACGGCTTCTGGTAAAGACAAATCAAATCCGTTGGAAGCTGGTGGTTTGCTCAAAATCACATGGTTATCGGTGTACCATGGTTCTTACTTGAACTAAAACATTTGGCTACTCCAGAAGTAATGGCTTTTGGTAAAGAGATTCAAATCCATTAAGTTTTTCTCAAAAGATTGCTAGGGACTAGCAATAGTTTAGTGTGGGGGATTGATGAGTGTGTAAATACTCATCACATACCCTACAACTTTAGACACACAACGCAACTAAGAATAAGGACGTGACAATTCAACCATCAATAGGAGATAATTAAGGAGTAGTACAACCTGAGTAAACACATCTTTAAACTATCATACGAGCACATATTAATTAGACATAGACTTCCACAACCTTAGTTTAGATAATTAGATAATAGTAGAGTAATCGGTAGAAATACCAACCCCCCAAATCCAATACCCGAGATTCGTACCTTTCCATTTTATAAAATATAAAATACAAAAAATAATCTTCCTCAACCTTAACATTAGCGTAGTAACTCCTTACTAGCATTCATATTTCCCTAGAGAACGATATCAATACCCGTGGCTTACCCTAATTACTACACTACAACGATTAGGTTCACTGCCTAGGGTGTTATAAAACTTGCTCGAAGAAAAGGAAGTTTCCTTGACCCCGAACGACGCGTGTAGCGTTATCAGCTTGCCAAAAAGTTTGTGACTTTTTGGAAAAATTCAAAGAGAAAACCAAACTAGTATCAACCGAATATGGTCCTGTTGCTCATTTATTTTACAGCGAGATACTTGATGTTGACAAGCATCTACGTGAGTGGGAAGTAGTGCCAAAGGTCAATTCAATGGTGTCAAAAATGCGTTTGAAGTATGACAAGTATTGGGGGGATTATAAAAAAAAATCAACCATTATGTACTTTGTGGTGCTTTTAGATCCAAATATGAAATCGAAAATACTTGGGTATGGGTTTAGGCATTTGATGGAAAATGATTGTATACCCGAGGGGAATGAATATGAAAAGAATACACCAATGGAGTTTTTTTACCGATTATAATAAAGAAGATAATATTAAGGAATTGGTTTATGAGGTTGAGACCAATATGGGAGCTTTGTTTGCATTATATAATGAAAAATATGGAACAAAGTTAACAAACAACTCGAGTGACGTGCAAAAATCATCTACTCAAAGTAGCAACACAACTCGTCGACGTGGTAATACTTACTTGAATTCGTATAAAAGTCAAAATACAAATAGATCGAGTGGAGTTGACGACTAGTAGAAAAAATATTTAAAAGAACCAACACTCGAGTTAGATGATGAGGAGGACTTTGACATACGGTGGAAATTAAATCGTCCGAGATTTTCAATCATTTCAAAGATGGCAAAAGTTATTAAATCTTTATCTTTTAATGATGTATTACATTTAATAGACTAATAAGCTTATATGTTTTTGTTTTTTTTAATTACTTTTGCTATAGATATCTTGGCAGTTCAAATATCCACCATTGCTTCGGAGTCCGCCTGTAGCACAAGTGGTCATATTTTTTACCCATATAGGAATGCCTTGTCGCCACAAATTTTAGAAGCATTAATATGCACTCAAAGTTGGGTTCGTACATAAGAAAAAAACATCAACATGGATCACATGAAAGATGAAGAGGTTACCAAAGGTAGATTGATTATTGATTTATAAACTATAACAAAAGAAAGGTAGATGAATGGTACTTTGTGTATGTTATATTAATTCATGTTTTTGTTTTTGGTCATGTTATCTTTTTTAGAAAAGAAAGAGGCGTTGGATAAAATAAAGGGAGACAATGGAAATGGAAAAGGTATATCGTTTGATTGAGAATAACGCATTAGTGCTTTTGGTGAAGTTGGAAGAATGTTACTTTGTCATTTCATTGCACTTTAGAGTTTGGAACAATGCTACTGGTAGTAGTATTTAATGTTAAACTCAAGTTGTCAACTACATTCTCACATTATTCATCTAAACTGAAACATACGACTTTTTCTAGCTAATGGTGTGTGGCATTCAGTTGTGACGTTTTCATCAACTGTTATGTTAATCACTATGACGTTTTCATTTAGTTGTGACATTTTCATCTACTGTTAAGTTAATGAGCGAGCAATCTTTATATGTATGATTCACTCAAGAGGTGCTCGTATGATCTATCAACTCATGCAGCAAACAAAATTCCATTCTAGTGCACACCAGGAAATAGGAAAATCATGTGACAAAAGGCCAACGCAAAACCGTTTTCATGGCAATGTAAAAGGGTCTAGCCATGAAATATAGAACCAAAATATATGCCTGGTTAGATTTACGAAATTCACGATTACCAGTATATGATCTTGGATCATGTCTATGCTTTCTTAGTGCTTATGATTATATTACCTACTACTAGTAAAAACATTGTGCATTTTCATCTGCTTGATATTGCATTTGGAAACTTAAAGTCTTTTCAGTAATTGGTTTTCTTGTTTAGTATTACACCCAAAACCAAGTTTTAAGTATTAAATAATGAGAATGCCATTGAAATAGTTTGACTAATACTTTTATGAGTTGGGAGACTTGATATGATTGGTTACTCAACGAAAGTTAAGTTGTAGTCGAACCCAATAGTCAAACTAATAGTCAAAGAATATGTAATGTGGTTATAGAAATATGATACATATACTTAAGGGACTAAATTTGACAAGTGTTAAATAAGTTATAAAGTTGGTTGTGCAAAGTAGAAAGAAAATGACTTGAGGACCAAAGATGTCAAGTGGTGACATAACTTTGGTATGAAGAAAGCTTATCCTAGAAAATTCTCAGGACTTCATTTTAGTTCTAGTTTGGTATGAAAGTGTGTGTGTGAGGCGTGAAAAATAAGTGAAGAAATAAGGTTCTAATCATGGACATAAGCCCTAACTAAGTTCTTATGCAAGCAAGTAAGTGTATTCATGATTTAATTGAATTAGGGTTTATGAGAATAATTGGTGATTTAATCATATGATCAAGATATGATCATATGATGATTAAGAAAGGAAATTGGGTAAGTTATAGGTTGTATAAACCCTTAGTATTGATATTGTTTTTATGTTGAAATAAGTTTTGATGATGATGATGCTATTGGTTTAATTAGCTTGGATGAGAGGTAAGTAAATTGATTATAACAAGATGTTATATTGAGTTTATCATATTTTTATTATGTGTTATGTGTTAAATGATTGTTTTTGTTAAGGTTATGAATGGCCTAATGACTACTATTCTTGGCTAAGAGGAAGATGTGGTAGTTGGTTAAACTAGCTAAATGAGTTTAGCATAGTTTATATGTTGTTGATGACATTTGGAGTTTAAGAGTTGATGTGTATTTAGTGATTATGTGTTTAGCAAAGATGTGATTAGCCTAGTTGTGAAGCAAGCAAGATATTTAGAATTTTATGTGTTATGAATGATGGGTTAAGTGAAGCTTATGATGCAAATTGTGATTAATGATATATGATAACTTGTTATGTCTTTTACTTACTAAGTGAAAGCTTACGGTTTAGTTGTTTAACCATTTTGTAGGTTCAATTGTGAAGAAGATAAAGCAATTGGAAAAGGCTTAAGGATTGGAAGAGTGTACGTTAGAAGGTTTGTATGCAAATATGAGCTTAGGTAGAACACCGAGCTCAAAGTCAAAGTTGTTCCCCGAGAGTCTCAATGGGTTAAATGCTTGTAATGTCAAGTATTTGTAATGGTTAAGAGTCATTTACAGATTTTAAAGTATGTTAAAGTTAGGTTGAAAACGGGTCAATACGGGTGTTTAGCAAAACACCCGTCACTTTTTAAAGCATGTTTTTCGTGGATCGTTGAGACCACGAGTGTTATGAATAAATGGAGTTTTATGATGTGTAAATGATTTCTGGAAGTCTTCATGTAGAGTCGTGTTCGGGAAGTTAATTTTCCGGAAATTGTGCAAAAGTTCTTCCGTGAGCATAGATCTCAACCCAGAAATTTTAGTTTAAAAAAGTTTCTTCTCTGAGCATAGATAGAACTATGCTCAACCTAGAAAGTTGGTTACAAAGAGTTCTTCCCTGTTAAGATCTATGCTCAGACCATAATTTTTATAAAGGGTCTTCAGATTTTGGTCATTTTTGAAAAATCATATATTTTAAATCGTAAGTCGTAACAGGTCGTGTCACCCGTCGTTATAAAGGTATTTGAGTATAGTTTCATTTAAAAATAGTCTCAATGTGTGAATGTTTAGAGATTTTTGTTAATGGTCAAAAGCGTAACAGAAAGTATGTTATAGTTGAGTCATTTTCGCAAAAAGTTTTAATTTTTGGTTAAATCGGGCAAGGGGCATAACATTTAGTGTAAGAAAGCACACATCAACTGCAAATTTAATTGTGACGTTTTCATTTAGTTGTGATATGGTTGTGACGTTTTTATTTTCTTGAAAGTTGAAATAGAACATGAGTCTATGACATAAACGAATTTCGAAACCACGAGTCTATGAAATAATTTTGGAACCATGAGTCACATAATTGGACCTTGTCAAGTTTTCGGTCCATCATGTTCAAGACCGAGGACCGAACCGATAGACCTGAGGAAAGACTGAGCATACCCGAGTGGCCATCGGTCTGGTCTCGGTTCTTATGATATAGTGTTCTCGGTCTTCGGGTCGGGTCAGGTAAGGCCGGTCCAGTCCGGGTTTGACCTTATACTCACCCCTAACTGTATGATATTTTATCATACGATCATATGCTTACAGAAAAGAAAACAAAGTCGAGTAAGGCGTTTCAATTTCACTCAATTTAATAGTAATAACAATAATTATTATAAGAGTAAATTACACCGTTCGTCCTTGTGGTTTGCGTTGACCGCAGGAGTTCGTCCTTTGACCAAAAAAGTTGCACCGTCCATCCTTAAGTGGCAAACGTTATGCGCCATTAGTCCCTCCCTCTAACGGAGCCCACTAACGGTCGTTAAGTCTTGTTAACCTGAGGGTATAATCGTCATTTCAACACCATAAGGATGAACGGTGCAAGGACGAACGGTGTAGTTTACACTTTTTGTCCGTTTTTTTACGTTTTCTTCCGTTTTCTTACGTTTTCGTCCGTTTTTATACGTTTTCTTACTTTTAACTCCGTTTTTTTACGTTTTCGTCCGTTTTCTTACGTTTATTTACGTTTTCGTTTGTTTTCTTACATTTTCGTCCATTTTTTTATGTTTTCATCCGTTTTTTTACGCTTTACTCCTTTTTTTTACGTTTTCCTCCGTTTTCTTACGTTTTCATCTGTTTTTATCCGTTTTTCATCCGTTTTTATACGTTTTTGTCCGTTTTAATACGTTTTCTTTCGTTTTTCTTACGTTTTACTCTGTTTTTTTACGTTTTCGTCTTTTTTTTACGTTTTCATCCATTTTCTTACGTTTTCGTCCATTTTCTTACGTTTTCGTCCATTTTCTTACGTTTTTGTCTCTTTTCTTACGATTTACTCTGTTTTTTTACGTTTTTGTCAGTTTTTTTTACATTTTCGTTCATTTTCTTACGTTTTCGTCTATTTTTTTACGTTTTCGTCAGTTTTCTTACGTTTTCGTCTGTTTTTTTTACGTTTTCGTCCGTTTTCTTACGTTTTCGTCTGTTTTCCTACGTTTTCGTCTGTTTTCTTACGTTTTACTCTGTTTTTTTACGTTTTCATCGGTTTTTTTACGTTTTCGGCCGTTTTCGGCCGTTTTCGTCCGTCTTTTAATGTTTTCTTCCTTTTTTCTTACGTTTTACTCTGTTTTTTACCTTTTCGTCTGTTTTTTTACGTTTTCGTCCGTTTTATTACGTTTTCGTCTGTTTTTTTACGTTTTCGTTCGTTTTAAACGTAAGAAAACGTAAAAAAACAGACGTTTTAAAACGTAAAAATACAGACGAAAACAGACATTTTTTTTTACGTTTTCGTCCGTTTTATTACGTTTTCGTCTGTTTTTTTTACGTTTCTTACGTTTTAAAACGTAAGAAAACGGACGAAAACGTAAAAAAACCGATGACAATGTAAAAAAACAGAGTAAAACGTAAGAAAACTGACGAAAACGTAAGAAAACGGACGAAACGTAAAAAAAACAGATGAAAACGTAAGAAAATGAACGAAAATGTAAAAAAAAACTGACGAAAACATAAAAAAAAAACAGAGTAAATCGTAAGAAAAACATACAAAAACGTAAGAAAATGGATGAAAACATAAAAAAAAGACGAAAACGTTAAAAAACAGAGTAAAACGTAAGAAAAACGGAAGAAAACGTATTAAAACGGACAAAAACGTATAAAAACGGATGAAAAACAGATGAAAACGTAAGAAAACGGACGAAAACGGATGAAAACGTAAAAAAACGGAGTAATGCGTAAAAAACCGATGAAAACATAAAAAAATGGACAAAAACGTAAGAAAACAGACGAAAACGTAAATAAACGTAAGAAAAAGGACGAAAACGTAAAAAAACGGAGTTAAAAGTAAGAAAACGTAAGAAAACGGACGAAAACGTAAAAAAACGGACAAAAAATGTAAACTACGCCGTTCGTCCTTATGGTGTTGAAATGACGATTATACCCTCAGGTTAACAAGACTTAACGACCGTTAGTGGGCTCCGTTAGAGGGAGGGACTAATGGCGCATAACGTTTGCCACTTAAGGATGGACGGTGCAACTTTTTTGGTCAAAGGACGAACTCCTGCGGTCAACGCAAACCACAAGGACGAACGGTGTAATTTACTCTAATTATAATGGTAGTAGTAGTTGCAGGGACGGATAGGAGTCGGGTGGGGCACGGACCACACTCAATTTTAGATTACAAAGTGTAAATTTTTAGTAAAATATGTCTTTTTGGGGCATATGTAACCCTCAATTTTTCCCAATAAATTCTTTATCAAGCAACTTCAGCACTCATAATCATAAAAAAAAAAAAAAATTATGCAACTATCCTCACAAAAATCCAATGTCCGTCTGTGAGTAGTTGTCTATAGTTCAAATTTGAGTGCAGTTAACCCAATAATAGTTCAAATTCTATCAGTTAAAATGTTAACAAAACAATTCTCTATCAACACCTTACTTACTTACCTATGCTTGTTTTGGGTCCCGAATCTTACTTGACTTGGATCATAAATTGCAAGTAGGTCCGGCATAATATCTACACTCAACAAACGTGCAATGTTTAAAAGATGAAAGTACGTGTTGAAAGGTCAAAAGGTTGGTGTGAGATATAATAACCCTTTTTATTTTATGGTGATTCAACAAGAATAAAACGATAAGATATGAAAGAACCACTGATTGAGATGCATAATGATCCAACTCTTGAATTGAAGTTACTAATCTAACTCTATTTCAATGAATGAGTATTATGGAATGTCTGTTGTAAGTTGTAAATTCAATGACCAATTTCAGACTCGTCTCTTGGAAGATCTGTCTACCCCCATAGCAAAAACATGAAGACAAAGAAACATATAAGAAACTGTCATCAGTGGTGATGAGCTCAGTTTCACTATTGAAGGGGAGTGGACTCAGATATATTATGCAAATGATGACAGACTCAATTAGATTGCTATATAAGTAGATGTAGCATATTAACGCAAAATGCAGCAGAGCAATTTTATGGACTGATCTAAACTCCATATCGTATTAGGATGTTGTTTCAAGTTACATATCTGGAAACATGCTGCAATATGTTAAGTCCAACCTTTTCACCGCAAGCTTAAAACATACTCAAGAAAGAGGTAACATCAAAGCGAAAATTGCTCTTAAATAATTAAAGATCACAAGGATAAAATGAGTACCATAATGGTCATACAAGCATCGACTGGCTTATTTAAACTTATACAATAGGAACCAAGACTGGAATCCCAAATCAATTACATGTACCTTATCGAGATTGTTACACAACATCTTAATGTATAAAAATTGGTACAAAAGGAATATCTACCATCTCGAACAGGATATCTTTTAAAATAGCATAAACATCAATTAATAACCTTCACCTCTAAGGTATATACTTAATTACTCTACATAAGTACTTATTTTACTTTCAATGAAATTAAAAGATCGTGTAAACGGACCTTTGATATACATAACCTCACCCCTCTTCATAACTTCCAGACAATCAGCTACGATTCACTCCCATAAGCAGCTCTTCATCAGTAAGTGAATGACGAAAATGACAACGATGACCATAAGGACAGATATCACCAGCAAGAACCATACGACACACCTCAGTCTTGTAACGAGGGTGCCTTATCACAGGTCTCAGCTCACTTATTCCATGTGCAAAATGACAATTGTCTCCATAAGGACAAGCTCCAGTCTCCTGCCACTTGTTGCACAGCTCAGTCTTCGACATTCCTTGATTGTATACCTCAAACTCCATTCCCTCCCCTGCTTTCTTCTCCCCAGCTACACGTACTCGTTGCTGCATTAAACCACAATGATAACACCTTATCTTATTAGCTAAGGTTACAAACTTACAAAACACTCCTCCCTATTAAACCACCACACATTAATTCAACCCTTTAAGTCACTTTCTGATAACTTTAGCATACTTATCAGAAATTATAGTTTAATTGTCATATTCATATAACTAACAATTTAACATCATATGATAAGCATCAAAGGTACATGTTTTAAAAAAATGTAACAACAAACATACACGACTTATATCAATAATATCGAGCATTAACAGCAACATAGCAGATATCAAATACTGAAAACGCATAAAATCAAACATAATTCAGGCATTGTTTAGATCACACAGAAACTCACATTCGTATTCTGTTGACGAATCTGCCTTTGAGGAGTAGCAACAGATTTCAAATAACCTTTAGACCGAACCGAGATACTTTTAGGCATGGACACTCTCTGATCACCTCTAACAAACTGATTCGGTTCAATAACACTCGTCGGACTAACACTCGGAAACTCCTCACCATTACTCTCACAAAACGCACTTCCAATTCCTAACCTACTAAACTCCCCAATCAAACTCGCCGAACTTAGCGACCTCCCAAACGAACTCGTCACCCTCGTGGAATTCGAAAACAAACTCAACCGATTCAACAACTCACCGTTGGCAACACGCAACGCCTCATTCTCAACACGAAGAGCCTCAGCTTCCTTAACAGAATCCTGTAAAGTCGTTAAACACATGGTGTAACAGTTATACAGCTGCTGATACTCGAGTATAAAGCTAGCTTGACTCAAACGATTCTCAGTAGCCATCGCATTAGCACTTATTAACGTACTATCGTCGTCGAATGAGCAGTCAGAAGGTGATGAATATGACAGCTGTGATTGCGTTATGAATTTTGGCGGGAAAATCGATGAATTATTATTTATATTATTATTATTAGGATTAAATAATTCACCAGAACTGTAATCAAACTCATCGGATAAAAATATATCTCCGATTAAATTAGTATCATTAATATCGTTATCATCGCCGGAATTAATCATTTCCGATGAGCTTATTTCCTTCTTCTCCGTCGACATTACTGATAACTTATTAATCTGCAATGTAATAGAAAACGATGACGTCAGCATTGATCCAAAATGAACATATTAGTTAACTAATAATGAGTTATACTAGAACATATTAACGGTGATGACGTCAGCAATGAATAAAAACGAACTGATTAGAGTATTCCTAATCTGCAGTGATGACGTCAGCATTCATTAAAATGAACGGATTGCAGTATCAATATGCAACAAAATCAATAGTGATGACGTCAGCACTGGATAAAAACTAACTAATAACAGTATTAATTTGCAACAGAATGAACAGTGATGACGTCACCATCTATTTGTTAAAAATGGTACCTGCAAAAGGTGGTGATGTTAATGGAGGAAATTTGATATTTTTGCTGATGTAAGAAATGGGAAGGGGTATATAAAGAGGAAGGTGGGGTAGGGATCGGGTGTGTCGCGGAACAGGATAAAGTTGGTGAGCGAAGGGAAGATGGAGGGTGAGGATTGGATATGATAATACGGAGTAATTAAGAAGGGAGGTGAGTTTGAGTTAGCTTGAGGTGGACGTTGAAACCGTTAGAGATACACAAACAAAGTAAACAAAGTTTTTGCAACAGCAATGCCATGCCAGTGCGTCCACTTCTAACAAACCGGCCGCTTCACCAACCTACAACATTCTTTTTCCTTATTTTATTTTATACTTTGTTGTATGAATTTTAATATATCACTCTCTCAGTCTCAAAATAATTGTTACTCGATAAAAAACGTGTTGGTGTTATTCCCAGATCAGGGTTAAAACAATCAGTAGCAACTGCAATACCACTATGTGGTTACCGAATATCACTTGGAATCGTGTAATCACTTTACAAAGTAAACTATTCGACCATAATGTCTGGGTTACATGAATATCTACTTGGGATAAGACCAAATGTTAGTTATAGAATTAGGCACAATTCAATAACCCTTGCGCTTATCAGTGTTTAGCTTTCAGTTTGTTTCTCCTGGTTATGTATATTTCTCAGTGTATCTTCAAGCTGAAGATGTCACTTTCTATTTATAGTAGAGAACACTCAACACTAATCAATGGACATTATGTATGATTAACGGCCAATTATCACCCATAATCAATCTCCATTATCATAGGAACAGTGGTTTCATGACCAATTAAATATGGTCATAAAGCAGTCATAACAGACAATTGAATGAGTCAAAGCTGTTACAAATTAATCATTGCAACACTACCAGTAGGACCATTATACTAGCAGCAGGAACCAACACTACCAGCAGGAACCATTACACTAGCAGCAGGAAACATAACACTACCAGTAGGAACCATCAGTTACTACATTATCAGTAGTAACCAATATTACCAGTACAAACCACTATTAAGTCAGGGTTTTCAGGGACCTCATAGGTGTACACTAAGTACCTCCTTACCCAAACCAGGTGTGAACTAATCCTACAAGTGCACTAAATTTTCCAACAATCCTCCCCAAATTTAGTTCACTTCCTTTTCAAGAAAAACAAACATCAAACAAAACATGTGCATAAACGAAAATATCCTGAGGATTGAATTTCCATCTTAGTATATTACACGTTCAAATATTCGAAAATCATGGTGTTCTAAGAATTGAACCCTTCAACCCATTTGAATACCTGAAGATAAAATACACACAAGTTTTCAAACACTTAAAAGCTCCTCACACTATACAAGCCATGTGTCCATATCCAAATTCATAAATGTTGTAGGAGCCAAAAGTCCAAAGCTCCCTGAAGCGGCAAAACTTCAACATTCACATAGGTGGTTCCTCTTTATTCATGCTCCTGCCAAACACTTTTTCAAAGAAATTAACCATTAAGAAGTAAAGACTTCATCCTTCTTTTCAGCAGGTTCTGAGCACAACCTTGGGATGTAATATAAAACATGTGCTCCAGTCCACTGAATGTTCAGCTTTCCATTTTGAACTCAGCTCCTAAGTTTCCTCAAGAGGGAGTTGGGTGTCTTAGCATTCAATGACTAAGTTGGACTTAAACCCATCCCTTTAGCAGACTTTATAACCAAGTCTCTAGCCAATCCTTTCATCAAGTGATCAGCTAAATTTTGTTGAGATCTAACAAACTCTATAGATACCACCCCATTAATGATAAGCTCACGAATCATGCTATGTCTGACACCTAAGTGTCTAGAGTTACCATTGTACATCTGGCTATAAGCATTAGCCAATGTAGCTGCACTATCACAACGGATAGAAATAGGTGTTATAGGTTTAGGCCACAATAGAATCTCAAGAAGCAAGTTTTTCAACCATTCAGCTTCTTTGCCAGCAGCTGCTAAAGCCACAAATTTAGATTCCATTGTTGAACTGGTTATGCAAGTTTGCATCTTGGATGCCCAAGAATTTACACCTCTACCAAGTAGGAATACCCAGCCACTGGTAGACGAATTGTCTTCAGTGTTACTGATCCAACTTGCATCAGTGTATCCTTCCAACACTGAAGGATAACCAGTATAAGAGAGACTATAATCCATAGTTCTCTTCAAATACATCAGTACCCTCTGAACTGCTTTCCAGTGATGAGCACTAGGATTACTAATATACATGCTCAGTTTTCCCACTGCAAATGCAATATCAGGCCTTGTACAAGTCATGGCATACATCAGGCAGCCAATTACCCTAGAATACTCAAGTTGAGATATTGCCTTGCCATTATTAGGCATCAGATTCTCACAAGTATCCATAGGTGTACTCACTGGAGTACAATCAAAGTAATTGAATTTCCTTAACACCTTCTCAATATAATGAGATTGAGAAATAGAAATTCTTTTACTTTCATGTTTAATCCTTATACCAAGGATAACATCAGCCTCCCCCATGTCCTTCATGGAGAACCTTGATGACAAAAATTCCTTTGTCAAATCAACCTGATTTTGGTCAGTGCCAAAGATCAACATGTCATCAACATATACACAAATAATGACTCCTTTACCAGATTTATCAAATTTGCTATATACACATTTGTCAGCTTGGTTAAGAACATAACCACTAGACAAAACCACTTCATCAAATTTTTGATTCCATTGCTTAGGTGCCTGCTTTAGTCCATAAAGAGACTTAATCAGTTTACACACCTTGTTTTCATTGCCAGGCATGATGAAGCCCTGAGGTTGGTTCATAAACCTCCTCATCCAATTCACCATTCAAGAAAGCTGTTTTCACATCCATCTGATGAAGAATCAGATTGTGAATTGATGCCAAAGCAATCAGCAATCTTACTGTACTGATACGAGCCACAGGAGCATAAGTATCAAAATAGTTTATTCCTGACTTTTGTTTAAAGCCCTGAATGACTAGTCTAACCTTGAACTTTTCAATAGTTCCATCTACCTTCATTTTCCTTTTGAAAATCCATTTGCAACCCAAAGGTTTGCAACCAGGTGGTAGATCAACCAACACCCAAGTGTTGTTGCTCATGATGGAATCCATCTCATCATTAATTGCTTCTTTCCAGAAAGCAATATCCTGGGACTTCATTGCTTCTTCAAATGTCTTGGGATCATCCTCAACAATGAAGCAATAGGAGTATTGGTCTGAGACCTCATCCTTTGTTCCTTCAACTAAGTATAGTTGAAACTCAGGTCCAAATGATTTTGGAGTCCTGACCCTTTTGCTCTTTCTAAGCATAGGTTCAGGTTGTTGAACCACAACCTCATTAGGGACCTCTGATGGTTCTTCATCAGGGATCTCTGATATACCAGTGTCATGAGTTCCATTAGGAATCCTCTGACTTGGTCTAGGGACTGATGAGAATCTATTCTCATCAAAGTTTGCATCCCTTGATTCAATTATAGAGTTAATTGAATGATAAGGTTTTAAAATGTACCTTTTTGAGGGGTCGTTTAAGCCCTTATTTGATTACTTTTGTATCCGTTATTACTTAATATCGTTCCTTTTCACTTTTTAGGTCTCTTGAAGGCAAATCGCTGTAATGGCACTTATTTGGACGAAAAGGCGCGGATATACGAAGAAAATGGCCAAAGTCAAGAATCGAGACACTCAAGCTGCTGAAATACAAGGTGACGGCGTCACTGCTTAACTGCAACGCCGTCGGAGCATTTTGTGACGGCACAGAAGCCAAATTTCTTATTTTCAAGTGACGGTGTCAGGCTTTAAAAGAGTAGGCCGTCGCAACTAAGACGGCCTAGATTTGATCCAGACGGCGTCAGAAGCTGAAGAGGAATGCGTCACAAGCACAAGGTAACGTCGTCGCAAGACTAACGTGGCCAAGACGAAACCCTAATGACGGCGACCCGACGGCGTCACAAATCATAAGGTGACGCCGTCGCGATTGTAATATTATATATAGAATCTGAATTTTTCAGTTTTAGTGTGTAGTCTTTTGGAGTAAAAAGCTAAACCAAACCAAGGTTGTCTTGTATAGTATTTTAGGGTTCCAAACCCTATCTTACATCAAGATAAGTGTTTTACTTCATTAATTCAATTATGTCTTCAATTATTTGTGTGTATGCTTGCATGTTCTCCATGTCCGGCTAATTTACTTGTGTGTTTGCTTAGGGAATATGAAACTTAATTATTAAATATTGATTGGTTGTCTCTTATCTTAATTGATTAATGATCTAGTAATGCGATAGGTCATTCGTTGTGTAATTTGTTAATACAAATATCGTCATTAAACGTTATTTATATTTTTGATCTTTGCCTAAGTTTTGTTAACGACAAAAGTAAATTTAATTTATAAAAGCTTAAAGCTTGTCAAGTTTAATTGATATTAAAACAAGCTTTTTCAAACAATATATTCATTATTTAAGCATTTACATTTATGATTAGTAACATCTTGATATAACTCTAATCATTATGTATGATAGTAGTTTTTAGAATGTGTTAGGTTCTTAAAACCAAACACTACTTAAGCATTTGCATATTTCTAAAAATAGAAATAGAACATATGACATCATGCATTGCATCATGGAAATCATTGGAAGATTCCATTAGATATTTTGTGTAGATTTGTACTCTTCATATCTTGCACAATATCACTTAGATAGAGTTGACTTTGGCAAAGATTTGATATCTTGACTGTCAGACCGGCGGTACCAAAATGGTACACGGGCGGAACCCTTTTAAGGGGTCCGCCGTCCGTGGACGCTCCTGTCCATTTTGGCTATAAATAGCAATGCCAAGCCAAGTAGTTTCTCATCCCTTTCTAACATACTTTCATACATATCTTCTCTCTAACCTTTCTAACTCAGTTTCATATCATATTAGTGATCTCTTTTGTAGCAAAGAAGATCAAGTCATATTCGAGCTTCAACGAGAAGTTGGAAGTCTTGTTTGTTTAGTGTTGTATGATCTAGTGTTGATCCATACTTCATTGTTGTATCAAACCATCATAATCTTGTGAGTGTGAGTGGTTAGTATTTTAGTCCTCAAAATACATTGTGTGTGGGAGTAGTTGTACCCTTGGAAAGAACTCGACATCTAGCTTAGTGTCGGAAATAGTGTAAGCGAAGTGTAAAGGTTTTCTCCGCCGGTGAAAGGAGCTTGTTGACTAGTGAAGTTAAACTCTCGAGTGTGAGACTCGGGGAGTGGAGTAGGGCAAGGAAAAAGAGTCCTTGTAGGCCGAACCACTATAAACAACTTGTTGTGGTTTGATCATCTCTTTCCTTATTTACTTATTACACATTGCTTGCATATTTCATTAACATACTCAAGATCAATATCAATTGATCTTTCAATAAGTTTCAAAACAAAGTTTTTAATTGGTAAACTATTCAACCCCCTTCTAGTTTTCTACAATTGGTACCAGATACTCGTTGCTCAAGAATTTCTAAAATAACTTGTATTTTATAAACTTGAAACGATCCATGGATTCTGAAAACTTTAAAGAAGGGCAATCTATGCAAAGACCACCACTCTTTGAAACCAATGGATTTATCTATTGGAAAAACCGTTTTGAAACATATGTAAAATCAAAAGATATAGATCTTTGGTTTATTATTGTTAAAGGAGATTTTAGTTCTACAACAAAGGATATTTCCGTTGATGAACAAAAGAAATTAGTTGCTAAAAATAATGAAGCTAAAATGATGCTTTATAATGCTTTACCTAGAAAAGAATATGAAAGAATTTTTATGTGTGAAACCGCCAAAGATATTTGGGAATCTTTAATTGTTACACATCAAGGTAATTCACAAGTCAAGGATAACAAAATTGATCTTGTTCAACAATATGAACAATTTGTTATCCCTGAAGATGAAACCATTGATTGTGGCTTTGCTCGTTTTAACACTATCATTACATCACTTAAAGCACTTGATGAATCTTTTCGTAGTAAGAACTTTGTCAGGAAATTTCTTAGAGCACTCCATCCCAAATGGAGAGCTAAAGTGACCGCTATTGAAGAATCAAAAGATCTCTCAATAATGTCACTAGACGAGCTAATTGGCAACCTCAAAGTTTACGAAATGGTAATGGAGAAAGATTCGGA
>BPTQ01000002.1:228123078-228165954 GCA_019973895.1 Chrysanthemum seticuspe
CATTGAGAGGATTACAAGGGAGAAAGTCAATGGGCAGACTGTTAATGTTGGAGTCAACCCTAGTAAAGTTGTGGTGACTAAGTTGAAGCTTGATAAAGATAGGAAGGATTTGCTTGAAAGGAAGGCTAAGGGCAAAAGTGCTGCTGATAAGGGAAAGGGTGAGAAGTTTACTGCTGAGGAGGTTATGCAAGATATTGATTAAGTAGTTTATTGATATCGTGTTTCTATGTTTTGTTTCTAATGTTATACTCAGGATTTGTGTTTTTGAGGATTTTGTTATCGTACTTTGTTATGGAAATGTTTTATGTTATGGCTGCGTAATTGGTGTTGTTATCCTTTTATTGCCTGCTACTCTGCTAGATATATGATATGATATTTTAGATGATATTACGTGAAATGTAGAGATTATTGTCCTGTATAGTCTCATGTAATTGTAAACAGCGCGTAGTTGCTGGACTGTTTAGTTAAGTAGTGGTTTAGTGACCCAGTGTTTTGTTAAGACAATGTTCTATGATTATAGTTTAGTAGTATCGAAATGGAGCGAGTGTTTGATGCTCAGGAATATGAATCTTGTGAGTCATATTTGTTATTATCCTTTCTGCGTTGTGCTTTACTTTTGTAGGTTTTGCATAATAAGCAATTTTGTGGTTATTTAAGTTAGTTACAAGTCATGTTGTTTGTTCCATGGGTGCTTTCGTGATTTGAAACCCTTGTTGAGTAATTTGTTTTATCTTTTGGTCTGTTACTTGATACTTATTATGAATAGGGTATGGCCGTATGGCTGATTGTAGGTGATAAAATTGTGTTATCTGTTATAACCCCTTTTAGGTCCTTTTAAGCTTTAACTTCTGTCTGTTATTATGTTGTTGCTATGGGATCTTCGTGAGAATATTGCATGAAAGTTAAAGATTACTGCTTAGCATGGTTCGATGTAAATAGAGTGTAGCTGTAAGACTGTCTATTCAAGTGGTGGTTTATTGGCCATAGTATTGGAGCAGAAGTGTGTTTTACAAGAACTTGAGGTTCAGTTCAAGCATAGGTTGTTGGACGATCACAGATTTTGTTGAGTCACCTGTGCACCCTTCTTTGCATTGAATTTGCGAAAGTTTTGCACAATAGGTAATGTGTGGTCGAACAAATTAGTTATAAGTTATGACATTATTATGTATTGATTAACTGTGTGGCCTTGGGTATTGTTGTTTTGATTTTTGGGTGCATTCTTATATTAAAAACGCTAGTGAACATGTTAAATGGTTTGTTTCTATGTATTCTTCAATACTTATAGAGGGAGGCATCTGTCCACAAAGGTCGATTTTTAGTATGCTGTTCACGGTTAACAGGATCTGCCATGATGTGAGGCTCTGTATGGAATTCTTGAGGCCATTTTGGGATAGGTACATTAGCATAGTCAACAATTGTCGTTGGTTTGCAGCTTTTCTATTAAGCTAGATTGATATGATTTAGGGCGCCCGCTAATAACTCATATAGCAAGTATCAGAAGCTGTTAGGCAAAATAGCATTGGTACACTTATCTTGTTTTTCCGAATGATGTAGGAAACAGTGGTCTGTTTATAAGATTTAACTGCTTGAAGTCCATCTTATATTAGTTACTCTTGTCTAAGACTTTGATATGATGTAAGGTATATTGTTTAAAATATAGTTTGATGGCACGGTTGATTGGTTTAATCTGCTTGGACTGAGTTTGGTTTCTCTTTAGAAATTACCGTTTGATTCCAGGTTGTATGTTTTTGTGATAGCTAAAGTGATCTTGGTTGGTTATGTTCTTGTAATCTTGTTTGTTATATGAGTCCAGTCCATTTTTTTTTTTTTTTTTAACTTTTGGTTTCATATCAAGTTTAGGCATAATGATTTGAGAACATGAGGGAATGGGGTTTTTCAAAGAAGTTGTGGTCTGTTTGATACAATGGTACATTGGTAGTTTTTCTTTTTACGATATATGGCTTAATTGCTTTGAATGGTTGGTTCCTTAATTGGCGAGTACATCTTTATGGAGTTTTTTAAAATGATTACTAACTATTTCATTGCTTGGCTGTGTGGTCTTGATATAGAAACTGATTAGGTTCTTGTTAGAGAGTCGTGTTTACATCTTTATGGCTATGAGTTTTTTTTTTCGTACTAAACTTTTCTTACATACATGCAAATCTCATCCATTCATTTTTCGTCAGCAAATCTCATCCATTCATTTTTCGTCATTTTTCTGAGAAAAATGAATGGATGAGATTTGCATGTATGTAAGAAAAGTTTAGTACGAAAAAAAAAACTCATAGCCATAAAGATGTAAACACGACTCTTTAACAAGAACCTAATCAGTTTCTATATCAAGACCACACAGCCAAGCAAATGAAATAGTTAGTAATCATTTTAAAAAACTCCATAAAGATGTACTCGCCAATTTCTCTTGAGAAAAACGGGAGAGATTAATAAATATTATTTAGATTAAAATTGTAATTACACCTATTTATTTAGAATTTTAATATTTCATGAACCGGCTATCGTTAAACAAAATAAAATGTACACAAACAGTTAATTATCTTTTTATATACAGATACTTTGATATACTTTCGACAAACTTGTTTTTGGTTGTTTTTATTTTTTATTTTTTTTTCGGTATTGAAATTCACATGTGACTTAACACTTATATTAAAGTTCGAACACTAAACATCTGTAAGAAAAATGTCATGTCGTAGTCTATAAATCAAAAAACTTTCCCGTTTTTTACAATGAAAAACACACGTTAATGACTTTTCCAACCATATATAACACATTGTATTCAAATCATATATTATAACACTAGTTATAATACCCGTGCACGCACGGGGTTTTGACAAAAAAAATTAGTTTATATTAATACTGAATATTTTGTATTTAAAGGTAATTACATATAATTATATACTTATGCACGAGTTTTTCATTATATATTAATATCAATTAGAATTTGGTAAAATAAAATTTTGTAAAAATTTCTCTTAGATAACTCAAGATTTAACTATATTTAGCAGACATATATGTTGATGTTGCCATTTAAATTTCACTATTGATATTATGTTATACACAAGATGCGAGTTTAGTAACACATAATTAGCGTCGATGAAGTTAAAATATATTTTTAAATTGCAAAAATCGTCCTTGTGGTTTGGCCAAATTGCACGTTTCGTCCTTGTAGTTCATTAAGTGCAAAACTCGTCCTTATTTTGCACTATTTGGAATCATTTTGGTCCTTCGGCACTAACTTTTTAGAAACCACACGGACGATTTTTGCAGTGCCGAAGGACTAAAATGATTCCAAAGAGTGCAAAATAAGGACGATTTTTACACTTAATGAACCATAAGGATGAAACGTGCAATTTGACCAAACCACAAGGACGATTTTTGCAATTTACTCTATATTCTTTAAAGTTTTTAAAAAAATGTTTTTCTACATATCTATACATATATATGGGACTACATATGACACGTCATTAATGCTGACTAGAAACTATAATGTTGACATGGCGCATCATTTGATGAGGTGGAAATGGTGACTAGGCACGATTCCGTTTACACAATAAAAAAAAAGTTGTTGTTTGCAAGGTTCGAACTTGAGTTTCTAGCTTAAAAGCCAAGCGCCTCAACCAATAAGGCAATCCACATTTTGTTGTATACAGTCTTAATTCCAAAATGGTATTCCTTCTTCAACTTTACCATCTTCTATCTTATCCACTAAACATAACTGAATCGGTAAAAACTTAAATCCGGTCAACCATTTTTTTTCAAATGCCCCCTTTTCACTCTGCATTCCAAATCATATCCATCCAAATATCAAAACCCCTCATCTAATTCAAAAAAAACATATTCACCAAATCAATACCATGTTTAGATCTATTTTTGGGGTTTGATTCTTTTATTATCAAAATGATACAGCAAATCATGGAGAATCTGTAAGGCAAAATATTATCTCCAAATCATAGCGCACCATTTCACTCGGCATTTGATGATCCGACTTAGAGGTAGTGATGTTCGTAAATCAGGTGATGGTAGTGATGAAATCATTGCGATTTCGTTTGATGATCCAACTTAGAGGTACTTTTATTGTTTATATTTAATGAATTAATGTAACAAAGTATTGACTGTCAGTTATGCATTTGATATTTGTAAGTTTAATGCGAGTGGTTGCGTTTTGATCTTATGGGTCATATGATAAAAAAGTACCATGGTATGTAACTCTTACTAGATGTCTTAACTGCCCTCGATAATGACAACATAGCTTTAAATTTGTTTGTAACTTTTTTTGAATCACATATGCGAGCTAAGAGTGTGGTTAAAAACTTGTCAAGGGACAAAGATGGAGTAGATGGTTCAATTGTTTTTTTGTAAGAATGAATGCACCTTTTAGTTGATTCCCTGTTATTTGATAATCTTAAGACTCTGTTCATTTCATTCATTCATTCTATTGACTCTCCACAATGTATAAAGTAGTCTTCTAAAATCACAAATTTATTTTTGCTATGTAGACATATTTAAATATCAGTAAAGTTGCTATTGAAGGCTGGGATTTTGGTGAATGACAAATGCTGGTCGTGGGATAAATGCATCACTATATAATCGGGCGGGAAGTGGAATTGGGAGGTATACTTTATTTTACATATTAATTTAGGTATGACAGATATAATTAAGATTGACCTTGTGAAAACTCAGTTACTGTGTGTTTTAAGGATGGGATAAAATTTTGTTTAATTAGTCATGATATGGTTAAAGGTTCACAATGAAAGCCTACAATTGTCTCAAGTTAGCTTTATTACTTTCATATGCCATCTAAGTTTTGTTGTACAATACTTGGTGTAACTCCATTGAATTGCTTTATTGTCATGATTTTGTTGCAGATAAGAAGTAATGGGATGCTACTTGGAAGTTGCAACTTCGACTTTTTAGAATCAAGTGATTTCTCATATGTGTAAGTCAAACAAGATATATCAGCATTTCCATATTATTCAACTTTACTCTTCAATGCCTCGGCATTTCCATATTATTCAACTTTACTCTTCAATGCCGGTCAAACAAGATATATCAACATCCCCATTTCACGCGGAATTTCCAAATTCAAATTCCCACAATCAACAAAACTCATAATTATTATTATTAATATAACTATTAGGCAGGACATGCGGTCTTCAAATGACACGTGTCTTAACATTAATTGCCAACTTTCGCAAGTTGGCAAAAATAGTCCCTGAGGTTTAAGTGTCGTTGCAAAGTAAGTCCAAGTTGGCAAAAATAGTCCCTAAGGTTTAAGTGTCGCTGCAAAGTAAGTCCTTTATAGCAATTTGGCAAAAATAGTCCCTATCCAAATTCACGGCTACAAAAGCAATCCCGCTGCATCGCGCGGGTTTCCACACTCGTTTTATTCCAAAACACATTGACCTAATCTATACCATATTTTTTTTGGGTTTCTATGATTTTCAAGAAGCATCAACAAACCTTGATTTCACCAAACTAAGATCGACTCATCTATTCCAGGTATGTAATTTCATGATTTTATAAAATGAATTGATCAATTTGTTTGACTGGTGGTTTAATTGATTTGAGCATTTTTTATAGTTGTATTGGAAGTGGCAAGCATCTTTCTATGCCAAGTTGACTGGTTGGTTTTTACGTGATCACAATAGTTGCTGAGCTTGATGAGTAGATGAACGATTGGTTTTAACCATTAATAGGGCACTATTTTTCAAATTTAGTAAGACCTGGCTTCTATTATCGTTAATATCTTAATTGGGTTCATTATGTGTTGAATCTTTGGCCTATATATGTTGCTCGCTACACAGTTACAGAACTATTATTCAGGGCAACTGATAACCCCAATAGGATTATTCTCTAATAATGTGCTTGGACGTCATGATTTGGATATTGTTATAAGCTGTTATTTGATTTTTAATTTTTCTGCAGCTACCTCATCCAAATTTTTAAAAGGGACTTACTTTAAGCTCGACACTGATGAATCTTGCTCAAGATTAGCAATAAGTCTTTCTCTCATCGTTTCTAGCGAGTTTGGAAGAGCGGAAGCAAGTTTTGAATCTTAACTTCATCTCACAAAAAGTTACTCGTCATCATATTTAGCGATACACATATGCTAACCTAAAGGTACGTCACTTTCTTCAACTCTTCTGGTGTTCATCTCTTGTGATAAATAATATGCTAAGTTAGTTTGAACCCACTGTAATTTTAATAAATTATCACTATTCAATAAATACCCATTTGATATTATTAAATTTTATGATGACCCATGTGAAAAAACTTTTGATTTTGATAATGTTTGTATTTTGGAGTGTTTATTCAGCTCTGTTTTTTGGTAACCATTTGAAAAATTGGGGCTGTTTTAGAGAGTATGAATTGATTATTGTTTGAAGTTATATTTAGAGTTTAGTAGTGATTATAGTTACTATGGCTGATGAATCTTATAGTGGTTATAGAGCTAATACACTTTTTTAGAGACATATTTGAGAGTTATATGCTATTAAAAATAAGTTTTTCCTGGTTTTCAATCCAGGTGGTTGTTTAACCCATTTTAACAGTTCCCCTGTTAGCAAGTTGTGAAAAGTCAAAACCAAAAAATAAAACACACCCTTCCACATGAGGATATGTAGGAGGAACGGCCAACCCAAACAAACACTACAGCTTGACATGGACCTACAGAGACACCCAAATACCACCAAATAAGAGATTAACAAAACTCAGCACACCCACCCAAACAACATGAGTCTAGACAACCACAACCAACATCTATGACATAAACTCAAACTGAAGAAGAATATGCATACCATTTTATCTAATGTGATTGTATTGGCTGTATCAAGTTAAAATACTACAAATAGTGTCGAACCCAACAAGCTATTCTTAATTTCTCCTACCTTTGTAATTGAGTCTCATTGGTTATTGCTCACTTGTGTTTTACATGTTCACAATAAAAATACTGTTTCAATAATTGATTTTCATTGCTGTTTTGGCAAGTTCTATTTGCTTTAGTTTATAGTTTTGATCTTTATGTTTGTACACAAATTTTGTACGCGCCCACATTTCGAGTACTGTAATGTTTATATGAAGTGTTTTTTTATGCCACAAAGTCCCTTTCAACTAACTTTTATGTTTTCTATATTTGATATAGTGGTGTACAACGTAAAGACATAAACATCGTTTGAATGAACAACCATGGATTATGAACAACATTAACACATTTTAAATATTTGTATATTTATCAACCTTTATATGAAAAAACTCGTGACGTTGACGGGACTAAATGGATAAGAAAAAGAGCTATACTCTTTAACCAGTTGGGCGTTTTGGTTCACCAACACTTGTCCTGATTTTTTACGTTTTCTTATAAAATAATTTGTGTCCTAAACATTATTTTGAAGACCGGCTTTGTTTGACTTGCTATGCAGTAAACTCGGACACATTCATCTTTATATCGTTAATCCTCGTGATAGTGCAACAAAGTAATTATTGTGTTTGAAAAGCAATTTTCATTTTTCTTTCTGATTTTTGTATGGTATGAACAATACATTGATTGTACAATGGACGGCAACTCTATCGACTAATATTTGCATTGAATCGCGTGTAGATGATAGCAGCTGAGCAATTTCTGGAACCAATTCTTAAAGGTGCAACCACATAGAATGTTAATGTCAATATTAAAATTATCTTCCAGAACATGTGCTTCACATATTGTATTATGTTGTTGAAACCTAACTTTTATTTCATTATTCTTTTTATATAACATGAACACTTTCTTTTTTTTTCTTCCAATTTTTTGTGTTTGATATATTTGCCGTTATTCATTATTTATTTACGTTCTGTTAGAATCCGTTAAACAATATTATGAAGCTAGCCTGCCCATTAGGGCGGGCTATGAAGCCAGTCCTTATATAAATAAATAAGAATTATATGATTCATTGTTATAAGTACAATCACGTATATATTTTTTTTTCCATATTATAGTAACCCGTACTTACAACTTGATAATTATATTTTCGTTTTCAAAATTTCAGCCGTATTTAATATTCAAATTCGTGTCCACATAATCATACTTTTAAAATAAAATAAATGAGTCCTTACTGAACTTATATAGTAAAAGAAATATTATGATATTTATAATCTTATGCATATTTATATGTTGTAATTTTAAAACAACATATATATTGTATTTTTATTATATAAAGTATAGGGGGTATAAAGTATAAAGGGGATTTTGTTTAATTTTTAAAGTTATTATAAAACATGGAAACTTATAATATTACACTTAAACTTATATAATTTTTAAAAATTCAACCACTAAAGTTTTATTAATTACCTCATCTTTTTTTCAAGTTTTTGTTTTTACAAATTTGACACCTATGTTTTTATGTGTTTTTCTTCTCAGCCAAATTTCTCCACCAAATTTTTTAAAGGTTGACCAAAATCAATTTAATTTTGACTTTTATTAACCAATCACATCTCACGATTTTGCTTACGTGTGTACCCTCAATAAGCTTACGCATTTCTAACCGTATAACATGCGTATCCGACTCACATATTCCAACATTCCTACCATAAAATTCCCTATATAGGCACTAAATCACATCTTTGGTACATTAAAATACATTCATGTATTATCTAAATCAGCAACTCAATTTAATTATACATTCATACCTTGAGCAGGCGTAGAAAATCCTTCAACGACAATCATGTGTTGATACTTAATCCTCTTCTAAAAAACGTACACAAAAAAATTGCATTACACTTTAGTATGTGCGATAAGATCATAAAACTGCAAAAACCACTAGCATGTTGCATTATAGTGAGGATAACAAATTAACAACAAAGTTAGTCATAACATCAAATAAGAAAACTTCATATTAGAACTAAAGGGGTGTTTGGTATGCTTATTAAATGTGCTTATTGGCTTATTCAATTACCATAACACAATAAGTTTATGATAAAGCTATAAGCTTTTTTGAGAAGCTTAGTAAAAAAACCCCGAACTCACAATTAATTCTATCATAGCTTAGTGTGTTTATAGTAAAAACACAAATATTAAGTGTTGAGCTTTTCAATAAAACATTAAAAAAAAAAAAAAAGTTACTAAAAGTTGGTGTGTATAACAAAAAAGTTCAACCATAAAAAAAAGTTACTAAAAACTATCAGCTAGATAAGGCATAAGCCAAAGTTTTGTTGAGGTCTCTTTCGGATTCTATTCAGAAGCAAAAAGAGGTTAACACATAAATCATAAGTATAGAAGAATGGTTGTATCTCACATCCGTGATTACCAACTCAATAACATTATCGCAGTATAGTAACGTAATAACCTGATTAAAAACTATATATTCTTTACAACGGCCAATTATTACGTTTTTTTTTTAAACATCACGTCAATGAATAAAGTTAGGTTATCACCTACGTAGTTTTTCTTCTTTTTTTATTTAGGAGGTGATTGTTATGAAATAAGGATTGTGATGCGTGCATTTTTTTATTTATTTAAGGAAAACACCTTCTAAATTAACTAATGACTATCTAACCCATGTGTTTGTTTATTTTTGTTTTGTTTTTTTTGTTTTTGTTTTTTTTTTAATAATTAGCTTTGTAAAACGTTTTTAACTGACAGACATGTTGAGGTTGACGTTGACGTTGTTGTTTAACTTTAACTATTGATATCATGTTGTACAAAATGTGCGAGTTTAGTAGCATATAATGAGCGTTGATGAAGTTGAAATATGCTCCGTAAAGTTTTATAAATGTTTTTATGGATATCCATATATAAATTTTAAATAATAATTCATGAGTCGTTGTTATAAGTAGAATCGCGTATATTTATTTTCATATCACATTAACTAGTGCTTACCATTTGATATTTATATTCCCGTTACTAATATTATAAAGTATAGGGGTATAAAGTGTAAGGGGTTATTTGTTTTTTTTTAAAGTTATTAAAAAACATGAAAACTTGTAATTTTACACTTAGCTCTATATAATTTATTTAAAATTCAATCACCAAAGTTTTATTAATTACTCCATCTTTTTTTAAGTTTATGTTTTCATAAATTTGACACCTATATTTTTATTTATTTATTTTTCTTAACCAAATTTCTCCACCAAAATTATTAAGTTTGACCAAAACCAATTTAATTTTGACTTTTTATTAACCAATCATATTGCTCGATTTTGCCAACGTGGCAAATTCGAGCTCTCCTATTGGTTTAATTTTTTTTCAATAAGAAGAGTTTTGCAAAAATACTCTGAAATGATGTAATTCTTTTATTATATAAAAGATTTCATTCTTAAAACTTCTATAATCACATGTGATAACTACACATCTAGAAAAAAATCACATGTGATTAAGATCTGGTTAAAATCACATGTGATTTCTCATGCAAGTTTTAACAATGAAAAAAAATAAGAAAAACGTAAAAAAACCGAATAAATTTTTTTTTTTGTCGAAAGTAAATTAAAATGCCCGTGTATAAGATACTCCGTAATTAAATGTTAGTCGCGATGGTGTAATTGTTTTCGCTTAATGATTAACGGTTTAAAAGATATTAATTTTTGAACAAAAAGAGGTAAAATGAGGTTTGTTATCTAATCTAAAAAATGAGTGGCTATGATTGATCATTTGATATCTAAGTAAATGTTTGATATGTAAATAATTTTTTTTTAATGATTACTATTTTATCTGTTGGGTTGTGTGGTCTTGATATGGAAAACGCCTTTCATAAGATAGCGGAATTAGAAAATAGCTTACAAGTCTATTCATAAGAAGAACATGTTTTTAAGTTTTTAAAAGTCTAGCAAAAGATAGCAAGATGAACAGAAAGCCAAAACAAACAAAAAATAACGGAATTAGCAAAGGCTAACAATAGAGAACAACCCTCTTATGGTAAATGAAAACTCAAAAGCACAACTTATGGTTTAACTCACTTACCTGAAATACAATCCTTTCTGTATTAATGTTTGATTCATTTATATCGTAACCATGTTGAATCCAAATTAAATATGTTCTTTCGTATCATTATTTGTCATGCAAATTTGTCCACAATTTAAAATATAGTAGTTAATTTACTAAGTTTTAACTTTCAGAGCGTGTCAAACCAAAGAATAAGCCATCATTAGTTCCAGAAGATACTAGCTCCGTTGGTGAAGTTGAGAATAATATTAAGAGTGATAAAAGTGAAAGTCTCACGCGGACACTTTTGGATTTGTATGCGGGCTGTGATGCCATGTCTACTGGGCTTTGTTATGGAACAAGTTTTTCTGGTGTAAAACTTGAGACAGTAAGTCAAGTAATTATATTGTAAATGAGATTGTTATCACATACATTAGTTTCATGTTTGTGTCAACCATACAAAAACTTTCTAACATGTTTATACAAATATTGCAAAAATGGGTTGTTGACATGAATAGGCATGTATGCGAAAGTCTCAAGATTAATCATAGCGAAACAGAGGTTTGATTTGAATTTATCTTTTAAGTTTCATACTAAATAATATGAGAAATAAGGTCGAGTGTAACAGTTTGAAAATGAGTTTGGGGTCAGAATAAGTACTTGGGTTGGTTGGCCAGACATTTCTCTCATTGTTATCTGTAACTTTATAGATAGTTATTTTATAAAATATGACTACAAAACCTATTATTAATATAATAAGATTTATTTTGAATAAAGTTATTTAAGAACATAACTAAAGAGTGTTGTTTAATTTTTAACAAGCTTTGGAATTTACCCCGCTGAGCCCTTAGAAGTGTATTAGCTCAAACTGACTCACTATTGTAATAGTTTGAGTTCACCAAGTTTACTAGTTTATGATCTGATGTTTGTTGGTTATTAGTTTAAACTCGTCCCGACCTGCTACTTGTAAATGAAATGGTCTGAATTCATGGTCTACTTATCATTGACATGATTTTTGTTGAATATTACTTTATTTATGTAGGTGAGGAATGAATCTGCCGAGGACTTTTTCACAATGCTAAAAGAATGGGAAATACTTTGTGTAGAATTTGGTTTGATAGGCACACACCGTCATGAAGATGCAAAAGCTAATTCTGAAGAGTATGATTCTGAAGATATTAATGAAAAGAAACTAGATGATGACGAATAATTTGAAATAAGGAAGTTTTTAGCAGTTTGTTATGGTGACCCAAACGAAACTAGGAATAAAAAGTTGCATTTCAAGGTATTTAATTTTGCTCAATGCTATTAAGTAATAGTTTCAGTCGCACTTTTGCAGCACACGAGCCTTATCATATCATGTGATTCGGTAACTACTTTACACACGGGTGATGCAATAAGGTTGAATTAGGCATGGTTGTTGGGTTTTGGGTCCATTTGGGTCTGGTTGAATTGAGTTTGGGTTGAACTGGGTTGGTTAAGCAGATTTTGGGTTGCCGCAATTTTGGACCATAAAGATAGTTAGAGTAAGGTTTGCAACTAAATTATGCGATTTTAAATGCAATTTTACTAGCAGTTACTAAGGTATAAGAAACCCACAAATTTGGCCTACTTGTGGTTAACTGAATTGACTTGTAGCAATAGAAAACTGACTTCAAGTCAGTAACCAAAATACTAATGTGATTTTGTAATAGACAACATCATAAATTAAAGTTTGGCAGTAAGAAAAAAATGGGCTTTTGTTTGTATCAAATTAATGAAGATGGTGATAGCATTGAAGACCTAGAAGTGGATGTACACATAAATGCATGATGATAATATGCGGCGTTTGAAGAAATACAATTATTTTTTGGCGTGCATGTATGTACTTTGAAGGCGTGCACATATGTTCTAAAGAAGAGATAATGTATATGGAGGGCACCCAAATTTTCAACTTTTAACATATAGGCCACTCATTTATTGAAAAGAACTTATAGGGCGGCTAACTATATGTTTGTTTTTGTTTACACCAATTCCGACCAAATTTATGCCCGAAAACTATAAAATATAAATAAGGAACCAACCCCTAACTTATCCAAGTAATACGAATGAAAATTTTGATGTGAAATACCGATTATACCTTTAATTTACGTGTGAATTTAAATTGTTAAAAGTACTTTAGATGGATAAAACTGAAATTTCTCGACTTGTTTTTTATTCGTATTTGTTTAATATGTTAGTGTCAGGTTCATTCTTGCCATTTGATAATTATCCAGATTAAATTTCACCGGAATTGATGTAAACGAAGATAAATGCATATAGTTTGGTGGTGGCCTATAAGTTACTCTCTCCGTTCCTAAATAAGTATTCACTATTGACTTTTTAAGTCTTATTTTTTTTACTTTGACTTTAAATGATTTTATTTGTGTTATGTAATACTTGATACAAAATATGTGAATGGTTTAGTTTTTAAATGTATTTTCATTTGTATAATTTTCATCAAGTATTATATAACACGGATGAAATAGTTTAAGGTCAAAGTTAAGCAAAAAAGACTTTAAAAGTTAATAGTGAACATTTATTTAAGGACGGAGGGAGTACTTTCAAAAAATGGGTGGCCTATATGAGAAAAACATAAAAGTTGAGTAGACTCGCGATATATTATCCCTTCTAATAAAGAATTTAATGAGAATCTGGAAGCACACATATGTTCTTTGAAGGCGTGCATGTATGTTCTTGGAAGGCGTGCACACATATTCGAAAAAAACTGATGAGAAACTTCAAATACATGTGTTCTTTGCACATATGTTCTTGGAAGGCGTGCATATGTATTCAAAATGATACATTTTGAATTGTATTTCATTTAATATCAAAATTTGTGTATTATATAATGCTCTTGGGTTATAAAAAGTCTAAAGGTTACGATTATAACTTTCTATGTTTTTGGTTTTTATTTTAGAAGTTTATAGAATGTACAGTAGAAACATTGTGTAATTAATTTTTTTGAGTAAAAGTTTAAACTATTTCACACTAAAAAGCACATGTAAATTTACATTATTTAACAAAAACACATATGCATCTTGACTTTCTGGAAACATGCATGATGAAAAAAAAAAACCCTGAAAATTAAAGAATATTTAAAAATGAGATTTAATAAAAAAGAAAAAAAAAACCAAAAAGAATATACAAATTGTCTTTACTATAATACTTTTTTGGATTAAATGATAATATTTAATATTAAAAAAAATTATATTGGTTGCGTTCTCATTGGTCAAAACAGAGAATGCAAAAAATGTGCAGGTTTGCTCAACAGCAGTTACATCGTAATGGCCCAGCATCTATTACGGTGCAACGATCCATAGTTTAAAATAAAAATAAAAACTTCAGTCGGCGTTTCATAAAGGAGTTGTTAACTACTGGAACATAATTAGTTTAAAACTTTGCGTCGGGTTTATGTCATTTATCGCACGATATCTAAAAATCACCTCAAAGTAATACCTTTTACGTTTCATAATAATTGTTTACTTCAGAAATACAAATTTTTTAAAAATAATCGCTAACTATACATTACAAATAAAATATCATTTTTACCCGCTAAAGTATATATTGAAAATCCAAAGTTAGTTTACAAATTACTAAAGTATAGTTTGATTTTGTTTTATTTGGTTCGGTTCAGTTTTCGGTTCCCGGAACACCCCATCACTTACCATATAAGAAAACGAAATGGACTAGGTAAAAATGAATCAAGAAAGCTAGGCCAAAATATACGACAAGCCCATCTTAGCCCAACAACTTTCAGCCCTTCCCATCATCCTATTATAAATTCCTTCAAAACCCTAATTTCCACACTCAGCTGCCGCCACACCACCCACACATAACCACCGCAGAACAGCAAGATGAAGTACAACCCACGTGTCACCAGCTCCCGTCGCAAGAACCGCAAGGCCCACTTCACAGCCCCATCATCAGTCCGTCGTGTTCTCATGTCAGCCCCTTTATCAACCGAGCTCAGATCCAAGTACAACGTGCGTTCAATCCCAGTTCGCAAAGACGACGAGGTGCAGGTTGTTCGTGGGACCTACAAGGGGCGTGAAGGGAAAGTGGTGCAGGTGTACCGTAGGAAATGGGTTATTCACATTGAGAGGATTACAAGGGAGAAAGTCAATGGGCAGACTGTTAATGTTGGAGTCAACCCTAGTAAAGTTGTGGTGACTAAGTTGAAGCTTGATAAAGATAGGAAGGATTTGCTTGAAAGGAAGGCTAAGGGCAAAAGTGCTGCTGATAAGGGAAAGGGTGAGAAGTTTACTGCTGAGGAGGTTATGCAAGATATTGATTAAGTTTTTGGTTTATTAAAAGTTGTTATTTGGATTATGAGTTATGTTGTTTTGGGATTTTGTTTTGCTGAGATTTTTGATACTCTTTATGGATATGTTATGTTATGGTTTAATTGGTCTGGTGAAATTAGTATTATAATGTTATTTAGCTGTCTAATGCGGCACAAAGTGCATTTGGTTATTGGAAGTTTTGCGGAATAGGTAATATTGTCGTATGCTAAGTTAGTTATGAGTTGTTGTGGATTTGTTTTGATTAGATTAGTTGTACTTTGTTTTGAAGATTTTAATGTTATATGCTTGGTGTAAAATTGTGGGCATTGTTGCGAGCGCCTGTTATTGCTAGCTACATAGGATATTTGAGATGGTGTTACATGAAATGTTAAAGAGTATTGTCTAGGGTGGTTCAATGTAAATAGTGTGTAGCCATAGGACTGCCTATTCAAGTAGTGGTTTATTGGCCTAGACGCCTAGTACTGAATAAGACAATGTGACATTCAGTTTCAGCTGAATAGAATTGGAGCAGAAAATTGAATTTGTGCTAACAATGCGAGGTTATGTTCAAGGGTGGTTTGTTGGACTATAACGCATACTTTTGAGTCACATTTGTTGAACGCCCTTTTTTTTTAATCGGATTTTTGAAAGTTTTTCATAAAGAGGTAATGTTGTGGTAGTGAGTTATAATTTATGACGCAGTTGTATACATATTGATCAACCATGTGGCCTTGGGTATTGTTGTCTTGATTCATGGGTGCTTTCTTATATTAAAACGCTAGTGAACATGTTATATGGTATGAGTAGTATTTTTCTATGTATTCTTCAATACTTATAGAGGGAGGCATCTGTTCATAGAAGTTGATTTTTAATGTGCTGTTCCCGATTAAGTGGACGTGTCATTATGTTAGGCTCTGTGTAGAATTCAAGAGGTAATTTTGGGATAGGAACTTTAGCATAGTCAACAATTGTTGTTGCTTTCTATCCTTTATGCTAACCGAATTAGATGTGATTTCGGGTGCTCTTATAACTCATACATCAGTAAGTACCAGAAGCTGTTAGGCAAATTACCATTGGTACACTTCATTTGCTTTTCCGAATATTGTAGGAAACAGTGGTCTGATTATAATATTTAATTGCTGAAGTCCCAGATCTTATATGAGATACTCTTGTTTAAGAACTTGGTATAATGTAACTTTACTTAAAAAAAAAAAAAAAAAAAATTATGTTTAAAAGTTTTATGGCACGGTGAGTTGGTTTAATCTGTTTGGACCTCTTTATGACACACCGATTTTGGTTTCTCTTTAGAAATTACCGTTTGTATGTTGCTGCGATAGCTAAATTGATCTTGGTTGGTTATGTTCTTGTAAAGTTGTAATCTTGTGTCTTATATGAGTCCAGTTCTTCATTTTATTAACTTTTAGTTTCATATCTACAAGTAGAGCTGAAAGTTAGCACTTGAGTGTTGTTGAATGTCTGTAAAACATATCAAGTTTAGGCATCCATGATGTTGAAAGTGTTTTTTGAGAACATGAGGGAATGGGTTATTAAAAAAAAGGTTGTTTAATACTTCTTGTTATGAATAAATGAATATGCTCTTTGATCTTTAAATACCCAAAGATTGCAATGATACTCTTTTTTTTTTATCTGAATGTTATCAGAAGTTGTGGTCTGTTTGTATGAATCGGAACTCCTACATCTAAGTTAGAGGCTTTGATACAATGGTACATTGGTAGTTTTAGTTTTTATGATATATGGCTTAATTGGTTTGAATGGCTGGTTCCTTAATAGCTGAGTACATCGTTATGGCTCAGTTTTGATATATATATATTTTTAAATAATTACTATTTCATTTACTGGGTTGTGTGGTCTTGTCGTCTTGATATGGAAAACGGTCTCGGATGATTATGTTCTTGTTTTTAATTTGAGCCAAGTTTACTTCGTCATGTTAACTTGAGTGTTAAGGTCTTTGCTTAAAGTCAAAACAGGCTGTGTTAAATGTCTGTAATAGTGTAATATCTCTGGTTGTTGAATGTGCTTGATGAGAACAAAAGAGTGGATTTGTATATATTGTTTTAACCAAAAATATTTCAAGGCTTGAATTTGTATCAATAAATACATGAACCTAGGATATGATAAAGGCCAGCATTGGGTATGGTTGCCATGTACAAGTATTATAACTTTATAGTTTCATGATGCACAAATTTTAATTGTCTTCAAAACTATTAGATGACTAATTTTTGCTGACCTTGTTATTTAAGATGTGACGAGTAACAAGGCATCACCCAACAATGTTGATAGTTAAAAAGATGAAAGGTTCTGTTTTTAAGAAACGCTATGCTCGGTCGTATACTCGACCTAGTCCTCCCTATTTATTTGTGTGTGAGTGTACTTTTAAATTGTTTTTGTGAAGTATTTTTGTGTTTAAGTGGGGGTATACTTCTGTGGTGACCGCGATTGCCTTATTACAATAACTTGGTTATGAAAAATGTTGTAGTGAGTTGACGTTGATATTATAGTGGTGACCTCGATCACCGGCCCAACCTAACACCATGTCTGTTGGCCCCATCCCGGATCATATATGTATTCGAATCAAACAAGTCTATGAACAAAACACATGACACACAAACTCACGCTTTTGTATATAATGAACTCTGTTAATTTTTACAATACATCTTGACATCTATGTATACTATACGAACATATACTACAGGTTCCATGAACCATCGCGACCCTTCGTTAATAACTACCTATAACCGCTATAACTAACTATTCGGTTATTAACTTTGTTATTGACACTCTAGACCCCTAAACTTATAAACTTTACAAACTCGACTATAAATACATAAACTACTAATTACATTATGACCCCTAAACATGGATTAATGAATTATCATCCAATGTTCCTCCCTAATTTATTAATCCGTGTCTTCAACATCTTCATGTCTTCAACTCGATCATCTCTATCTTTGAACATGTTGTAGCAGGTCTTCTCGTCTTTCAAATATAATCTTTGATGACTTCATACCATCTTCATTCTTAACAGCATCCGTCTTCATGTCACCATTTCCAGCATCTTGTTGATCAACAACAGCCTTTCTTTGATCCACTTTTCATCTCCTTTTCTCTAGTTTCTTTGTCATATGCATCAAACTTCTGTTCTTCTCTCTTTAATCTGTTTTTTCATTCTTCCTTGAATCATCATTCTGTGTTGCTGCTGATGTCCTCATCAATTCTGACTTTATTCTTCACTTCTCTTGATCAATCTATCACAAATTGTTCCTTCGCGGTTGCTTGTATCTCTAAACGCGTTCCACAATACTTCCTTCCTTTTGTTTGTTCCACACCGTATGTACCACAACAAAAATACCCCACGGTATTTTCAAAACAATTGATCAGATTTTTTTTTTTTTTTTTTTTTTTTTTTTTTTATTTATTTTTTTAATCTTCGTTGTTGTTGTCCTTGTATTGCTAGCGTGTCTCCAAACAATCCTAGATTGTTTCTCCTTTCTCTCGGTATACCTTTCTTAAACCAAGCAACCTTCTTTTCTCTTCCAACGTATTGCGTTATGTTGCAATAGTAGGTCTTCTCTTATTCTTGACGTCTTTCTTCTTCCAAATTGCCGCATTAAATGACAACAATAGGTCTCCTTTCTTCCTACCTGTTGCGTTGTAAGACAACTGGTAAGTTTTCTTTTCTTCTTTTGGTTCTCTTTGTCTCATCTCCAAACTTGATCCCTTGATCAAATTTCTTTTTTTTCTTGAATCAACTGATCCTCTGATCAGTTTCTATCTCTTCTCTGAATCGAATTTGGGTTTCTCTAACCCTTTCTGACCGGGCTGCTCACGGTCTGCTCTTCTCTTGATTGATTCCCTGAATCAATCGGTCTCTATGGATCTTTTACAATAGCACTATCAACCACTTCTTTCTTTGGATCTTTTACATTAGTACCATCAACCACTTCTTTCTCTTCTTTGAAACGATTCCCTGAATCGTTAGTATTTCTTCTCTAAAAGCGATTCCCTGAATCGCTATTGAACTTGATTCCCTGAACCAAGTTTTTCTTCTCTCTGGTGTTTGCGGTTTAGTTTTCTTGCAATCTGCAAACGTATTCCTCTTGAATCTCTGATGAAACACAAACTGAAACACCGGGTTTGATTCGAACCTCTGACGCTCTGATACCAATGTTGGCCCCATCCCAGATCATATATGTATTCGAATCAAACAAGTCTATGAACAAAACACATGACACACAAACTCACGCTTTTGTATATAATGAATTCTGTTAATTTTTACAATACATCTTGACATCTATATATACTATACGAACAGATACCACAGGTTCCATGAACCATCGCGACCCTTCGTTAATAACTACCTATAACCGCTATAACTAACTATTCGGTTATTAACTTTGTTATTGACACTCTAGACCCCTAAACTTATAAACTTTACAAACTCGACTCTAAATACATAAACTACTAATTACATTATGACCCCTAAACATGGATTAATGAATTATCATCCAATAATGTCAACATATGTACCCACATACGATAAACCATATTATTATTATTATTATTATTATTATTTGCTACGTGCGAAAAGTATTTTGATGGTTTCCAACAAAATGACGGAGATGTATAAAAAAGTCTGGAGTACTATGTTGTTGTGTGCTGAAAGGTGCAGTTTAATTAGTTAAAGATGTAATAAGGAAGCAACAGAAAAAACAAAGGGTGATTAAGAGAAGCCAACAACAAATCAATCATTCAGAATGAAAATTCACACCTCAATATATTCTTGCATATCACGCTAGATGTTTGAATTGAAACACAAACCTCCCTTTCTTTTTCTCGTGTCAAATATTAATCAATTTTCTAACTAATTCATTCAACTTCTAATAGCGACCCTATTTCTAACTCTTAAACAAATCAGCGACTTAATTCCATGCACTTTTTTATACTTATCAGCAATTTAATAGTTTTCTTTTTATAGACGATCATTTATTTTAGAGTAAACTGCAAAATACATCCCTGTGGTTTACAGTTTTTGACACCTTACATCCCTGTCACAAACTATTGGCTAGTTACATCCTTCGTTAGCCAAACGTTAGCCATTATACATCCCTGGTCACTAACTCCGTTAGTTTTCGTCGTTAACTGCTAACGGGAGGGCTATTTTGGTCTTTTTACGCATACGAGGGATGTATTTTGCAAATTATTTTTATACTTTACCTTTTTTTTTTTTTTTCTTTCAATTCTTCTTCTTATTATTATTATTATTATTATTATTATTATTCCGAAATGTTTGTAAAAAAAAAATCCGAAAATTTTGTAAAAAAATTCCGAAAATTTTGTAAAAAAATTCCGAAAATTTTATAAAAAATTCCAAAAATTTTATAAAAAAATTTATAAAAAATTCCAAAAATTTTATAAAAAAAATTATTAATAATTCCGAAAATTTTATAAAATATTCCGATAAAATTTTTATAAAAAAAAAATTCCGAATTTTTTTATAAAAAAAAAATTCCGAATTTTTTTATAAAAAATTTTCTTTTTTCTGTTTTTAATACTTTTAGACGGAATTTTTTATAAAATTTTGCGCAAAAGTATTCAAAAATATATATATATATATTTGTCGAAATTTTTTAGAAAAAATTTCGGAATTTTTTATAAAATTTTTATAAATTTTTTGGAATTTTTTATAAAATTTTCAGAATTTTTATAAAATTTTTGGAATTTTATAAAAATTTAATAAAAATTTTATAGAAATTCTGAAAATTTTATAAAAGAATTTATAAAAAATTTATAAAAATTTTATAAAAAATTTTCGACAAATATATATATATATTTTTTAATACTTTTGCGCAAAATTTTATAAAAAATTTCGTCTAAAAGTATTCAAAACGGAAAAAAGAAAATTTTTTATAAAAAAATTCGGAATTTTTTTTTTATAAAAATTTTATCGGAATATTTTATAAAATTTTCGGAATTATTAATAAATTTTTTTATAAAATTTTCGGAATTTTTTATAAATTTTTTTAAAAAATTTTTGGAATTTTTTATAAAATTTTCGGAATTTTTTTACAAAATTTTCGGAATTTTTTTATAAAATTTTCGGATTTTTTTTTTACAAACATTTCGGAATAATAATAATAATAATAATAATAAGAATTAAAAAAAAAAAAGAAAAAAAAAAGAAAAAGTAAAGTATAAAAATAATTTGCAAAATACATCCCTCGTATGCGTAAAAAGACCAAAATAGCCCTCCCGTTAGCAGTTAACGACGAAAACTAACGGAGTTAGTGACCAGGGATGTATAATGGCTAACGTTTGGCTAACGAAGGATGTAACTAGCCAATAGTTTGTGACAGGGATGTAAGGTGTCAAAAACTGTAAACCACAGGGATGTATTTTGCAGTTTACTCTTTATTTTAATAAAACGTGATGAATACATTTCATACTTTTTAGAACCATATTTGGCGACTCACTTTTATGGTTTAGGAACAATTTATTGGAGCTTCTAATGAAGAGCTTGAGCTTTTGAAAAAAGCCCATCAGTTTTTCTAAATCGATCTGACTCTACTATGTCATGAATTTATTGAACTCTTCATGTCCAATTTAAGATATAGAAATTCAACAACGAGTACGATGTTTTCTATGCAATAAAAAAATATCTTTTTTCTTGTTAGAATGATGAGTAGATCGATCCTATAACCATTTTAGTTGTCAATAAAAGTTATATATATGAATGTCACAAGTTGTAATATTTTTTCCAATTCAGTTCATTAGAATGTATTTGTTTCGGTAGATATAGATTCATGCGAGTGATACTAACAAATGTTGCACGACGAAAAATACACTTTCACGATTAACACAACACATAAGTACTTCTTAGCACACAAACACACATATACATTCATAGAAAAAAATGCACGCCTGCGCGGGCACAACCCTATGCCACCCAACATCCTAAAAGGTGTCGCTGGTGCAAAATGTGCGGTATCCTTCAGCTTCCGCACAATTTATACAACGCAACCCAACTCCATGACTATCCCATTGTAACATGGTATCTTTAGATTTTGCTAAGGTAGTATCCATAACATACTAACATAGCATTGTTTTTTGCCGTACATTGTTAGTTCTTCCTATATAGACGAATAAAACAATCGATCGATATACATATCATTTTACTATTAAAGGCAAAGCGATTATGTATGTAAAAATATATCTAATTTAACAGTGAAATGTACCCACACATGCATGGTGAGTTGGTGACTTACACCACTACATGATACATCAATGCAATAAATAAATGTATATAGATCATATATTGCTTTCAATCATGCATAAAACCACGAAAGTGTTCGGATGTCAACTTTTCCCAAACAAACCACATCATATTATTGTTTAGTACCTTAGTAGAGTCGTGGTTATAAGTCATAGATTGCTTTCAATCATGCATAAAACCACGAAAGAGTTCGGATGTCAACTTTCCCCAAACAAACAACATCATATTATTGTCTAGTACCTTAGTAGATCGACTCAAGGTTATAAGTCCCGTGCACATATGTGGTTTACACATAAATCAAATTTATTTTAAAATTTTAGTTTAATATACAAACATATAACAATGAAGTAATGTAGTAACTGATGGTTCCTACTGATAGTGTTATGGTTCCTGCTGCTAGTGTAATGGTTCATGCTGATGGTTCCTGCTGGTAGTGTTGGTTCCTGCTGGTAGTGTAATGGTTCCTACTGGTAGTGTTGCAGTGATTAATTTGTAACAGTTTTGACTCATTCAGTTGTCTGTTATGACTGCTTTATGACCACATTTAATTGGTCATGTAACCACTGTTTCTATGATAATGGAGATTGATTATGGGTGATTAATTGGCCGTTAATCATACATAATGTCCATTGATTAGCGTTGAGTGTTCTCCACTATAAATAGAGAGTGACATCTTCAGCTTGAAGATACACTGAGAAATATACATAACCAGGAGAAACAAACTGAAAGCTAAACACTGATAAGCGCAAAGGTTATTGAATTGTGCCTAATTCTATAACTAACATTTGGTCTTATCCCAAGTAGATATTCGTGTAACCCAGGCATTAGGGTCGAATAGTTTACTTTGGAAAGTGATTACACGATTCCAAGTGATATCCGGTAACCACATAGTGGTATTGCAATTGCTACTGATTGTCTTAACCCTGATCTGGGAATAACCACCAATAATCAAAGTAAACTATTCGACCCTAATCAATGGCTGCTGCTGCAATGAAACACATGGCTTCAAACTTTGCCAAGCTAGACAAGTTTGAAGGGGTGGACTTTAGGAGATGACAGAAGAAGATGCACTTCCTACTGTCAAGCATGAGTGTGGTGTATGTGCTAACCACTCCTATTCCTGATGATGGGGATGATGCTACTGTGGAGCAGATCAGGAGGAGGAGCAAATGGGAGAATGATGACTACATTTGCAGAGGCTTAATTCTCAATGGTATGTCTGATTCACTCTTTGACATTTATCAAAAATTTGAATCTTCCAAAGAACTGTGGGATTCCTTGGATGCCAAATATATGGCTGAGGATGCATCAAGTAAGAAGTTCCTTGTGAGTAATTTTACAAATTACAAAATGACTGATTCAAGACCAGTTATGGAACAATACAATGAACTTCTTGGTATACTTGGAAGGTTTACACAACACAATATGCACATGGATGAGGCTAATTCAGTCTCTTGTGTTATTGATAAACTTCCTCCTTCTTGGAATGATTTCAAGCATACCTTGAAACATAAGAAAGAGGAGTTAACTCTGGTTGATTTGGGCAGTCATCTGCGCATTGAGGAATCTCTCAAGGTACAGGATAATGAAAAGCCAAAGAGTAGTAATGCTACTGGTGCATCTGTTGTCAATATGGTGGATCATAACAACTCCACCAAGTACAATGACAACAAAGGAAAACGCAAATATCATGACAACACAAGGGAAGATCCTAAGAAGAAGGAAACACCTACTTGTTGGAAATGTGGCAAATCTGGTCACATTAAAAGGGATTGCAAAGGTGTTAAGGTTGGTGGTAAAGCCAATGGATCAGACACTAATGGTTCAGGGAGTGGTGGTTCTACCAACTCACTGAAAGGTCAGAATATGTTTAATAAGTCTTTTCAGATTTATTATGTTACATATGTATCTAAATCTTATTATGTGCAGGATGATGATGTTGCGTGGTGGGTTGACTCTGGTGCAACAGTTCATGTGTGCAAAGATAGAAGTTGGTTCAAGACTTATGAGTCATTGAATGATGGTTCTATTCTTCACATGGGAAATGAGTCAACAACCTTGGTGCATGGTCGTGGTTGTGTAGATCTTAAATTTAGTTCTGGAAAGATTGTAACTTTGTTTAATGATTATTCATGTTCCTGATATAAGGAAGAACTTGGTTTCAAGTAGTGTTTTGAATAATCATGGATATAAACAAGTTATTGAATCTGATAAATTTGTCTTGTCTAAGAGTGGTGTATTTATTGGTTTTGGCTATTTGTGTAACCAAATGTTCAGGCTTAATATTGTCACTTATAGTGTTAATTCAGCCTTTGTGACCACCACTGACCTGACTGACTCTACTCTATGGCATGCAAGACTTGGCCATGTACATTATAAAAGGATGCAAGATATGTCTAAGGATGGGTTAATCCCAAACTTGCATGTTGACCAAGATAACCAAAAAACCTTTTCAGGGTGTTAGTCGTGAGACTGAGCTCTTGGAGATAATACACAGTGACCTATGTGATTTGCATGCCACTCCCTCTTTGGGGAATAAGAAGTACTTTGTGACATTTATTGATGATGCTTCTAGGTTTTGTTATATCTATCTGTTACATTCCAAGGATGAAGCATTAGATAAATTCAAAGTGTTTAAAACTGAAGTTGAATTACAACTTGGGTCTTTGATCAAGAGATTAAGGACTGATAGGGGAGGTGAGTACATGGATACTTTGTATTTTCAGTCTGTTGGTATAATCCATGAAACGACTACTCCCTATACTCCTCAGCAAAATGGTATTTCTGAAAGGAAAAATAGGGTATTGAAGGAGATGGTTAATTCCATGTTGTCCTATTCAGGACTGAGTCAAGGGTTTTGGGGTGAAGCTATGTTAACAGCTTGCTATTTATTAAATATGGTTCCCAACAAAAGGAACAAGGTTACCCCTTATGAACTCTGGACTAAAAGAAAACCCAACCTGAACTATCTCAAGGTTTGGGGATGTAGGGCTGTTGTAAGACTCCCTGATCCAAAGTTGAAAACTTTGGGTGAAAGAGGCATTGATTGCATCTTTGTTGGATATGCTGAGCATTCCAAGGCTTTTAGGTTCTATGTTATTGAGCCTAATGAATATGTTTCAATGATAACGCTACACGCGTCGTTCGGGGTCAAAGTAACTTCCTTTTCTTTGAGCAAGTTTTATAACAGCCTAGGCAGTGAACCTAATCGTTGTAGTGTAGTATTAGGGTAAGCCACGGGTATTGATATCGTTCTCTATGGGAATAGGAATGCTAGTGAGAAGTTACTACGCTAAGGTTGGGGTTGAGGAAGATTATTTTGTATCTTTTTATGTTTTTTTTAGGAAATGGAAAGGTACGAATCTCGAGGTTTGGATTTGGGGGTTGGTATTTCTACCGATTACTCTACTTATCTAATTATCTAATCTAAGGTGTATGTAGTCTATGTCTAATTATTGTGTGCTCGTATGATAGTTTAAAGATGTGTTCACTTAGGTTTTATTACACCTTAATTATCTCCTATTGATGGTTGAATTGTCACGTCCTTATTCTTAATCGCGTTGTGTGTCTAAAGTCGTAGGGTATGCGTTTATCCCTAACTCTTTGAACTTACCAAAGAGTCTCGTCTACAAAACCCTCTAGGGATTATAAACTCTAACTCTAAGGCCTTCTTTGGATGGTTTATCCTACAACCGCTCTAAGTGCTATAGCCTAAGGTTCAGAAAGATTAATCAAGCATTAATTATGTAGAAAACTAGAAGGGGGGTTGAATAGTTTACCAATTAAAAACTTTGTTTTGAAACTTATTGAAAGATCAATTGATATTGATCTTGAGTATGTTAATGAAATATGCAAGCAATGTGTAATAAGTAAATAAGGAAAGAGATGATCAAACCACAACAAGTTGTTTATAGTGGTTCGGCCTACAAGGACTCTTTTTCCTTGCCCTACTCCACTCCCTGAGTCTCACACTCGAGAGTTTAACTTGACTAGTCAACAAGCTCCTTTCACCGGCGGAGAAAACCTTTACACTTCGCTTACATTATTTCCGACACTAAGCTAGATGTCGAGTTCTTTCCAAGGGTACAACTACTCCCACACACAATGTATTTTGAGGACTAAAATACTAACCACTCACACTCACAAGATTATGATGGTTTGATACAACAATGAAGTATGGATCAACACTAGATCATACAACACTAAACAAACAAGACTTCCAACTTCTCGTTGAAGCTTGAATATGACTTGATCTTCTTTGCTACAAAAGAGATCACTAATATGATATGAAACTAAGTTAGAAAGGTTAGAGAGAAGATATGTATGAAAGTATGTTAGAAAGGGATGAGAAACTACTTGGCTTGGCATTGCTATTTATAGCCAAAATGGACAGGAGCGTCCACGGACGGCGGACCCCTTAAAAGGGTTTCGCCCATGTACCATTTTGGTACCGCCGGTCTGACAGTCAAGATATCAAATCTTTGCCAAAGTCAACTCTATCTAAGTGATATTGTGCAAGATATGAAGAGTACAAATCTACACAAAATATCTAATGGAATCTTCCAATGATTTCCATGATGCAATGCATGATGTCATATGTTCTATTTATATTTTTAGAAATATGCAAATGCTTAAGTAGTGTTTGGTTTTAAGAACCTAACACATTCTAAAAACTACTATCATACATAATGATTAGAGTCATATCAAGATGTTACTAATCATAAATGTAAATGCTTAAATGATGAATATATTGTTTGAAAAAGCTTGTTTTAATATCAATTAAACTTGACAAGCTTTAAGCTTTTATAAATTAAATTTAGTTTTGTCGTTAACAAAACTTAGGCAAAGATCAAAAATATAAATAACGTTTAATGACGATATTTGTATTAACAATCTTCCCCTTTTTGTTGAGGACAAAATATAAATTTTATTTTTATAAAAGATACAAGGCTTGTACAAGAGTTATAAAATTATTAGTTTTAGAACTTGAAAAGGAAATGATAATGCAAGTGTATGATGTTTGACTTTTTATGAAAGTCAAAGTATTCACTATTAGATGCATAATGTTGACTTTTTCAGAAAGTCAAAGTATACAGTTTGACTTTTTTAGAAAAAGTCAAGTATTATCAATGAGGGTTCCTGTTTGACTTTTAGGAAGTCAAATGTATGCAGTTTGACTTTTTCAGAAAAGTCAAATATAAATGATTTCAAAGTTCTATATTTTCTCCCCCTTTTTGTCTCAACAAAAAGAAGAGGCTATGCGGAATGTAATGAGCCCTTGCTATTATCTCCCCCTTATTCAAAGCTCCCCCTTAATTGGGTGCTTGAATGGGAAGATTCATGGATTGTGAAAATAAAGTTACAAAGGAAATGTTAGTAATAATGATCATTCACAAGCATTTCCAAGCACTATGTAATGATACCAACAATATAATAAACAACATTCATTAGTTAAAATGTTTCATGAGTTAAGATCATGAAAAGAGAACACAATGATGTGTTTGGTACAAGAAATAAAAATTATCCTAGAAAGATAAAAAGAAAGCAAGAAAGACTGGTCTAAAACCATCCTAAAGTGATGGTGGATGGGAGAGAGCGTTGAGACGCTCAAGTATGTGGTTGAGGATGAACCTCATTTCTTCTTGGAAGTCATGGACCATAACCCGGATGCGTTCCACGGTTTGGCCCGTTTGCTCACAAGTTGAGCAACCATGCCTTGGAGGGTAGAAAGTTTGGGGAGGTTGTGGTGGTGGAATGGTGGATGTGTTGGTGGTGTTGGGAATGTTTGGAGTGGTCATGATGGATGCAAGCAAAGCATTTTGCATTTGCATTGTCTCACTTAAGTGAGAATCCACCATGCCTTTGAATTGGTGGAGGTTGTGGAGTTCGGCTTGAATCTCCTCTTTAGTGGGATTGTCATCCCACATGCACTCCGGAATGTCCTCAATATGAGGGGACATTGATGATGGAAGTGGATGATCCCCGTATAAAGGACCATGAATGTCCTTGTGAATGGGGTGGAAAAGGAGAGGTCTTGGCCCTAATGGGGCGTTTGGGTCAATGGATGACCGAGGTGACTCATGAGCGATTCGCTCAATTATGCCAAAGGATGGCAATGGTGGTGGATGACTTGGCCTAGGAGGCAAGTCTTCCAAGTCCTCTAGGAAAGGATTTGGTGATGTTGGTGGAGTTGAAAATAACTCCATGGGAGTGAGAGTGGGAGACCTTGGTGAAGGTGGTGAGGGGGTTTTAGATGTTTGGATGGGTGCCGGTGGAGGTGAAGTAGGTATTTTTGTTGGTGGTGGAGTGGTGATCACAATGTGTGATGAAGTGGGTGTAGCTAAGGTAAGATTTGTATCATCTCTAATGGGAGATGAAATTGTGAGTGGTGAAGATTCGGATGATGAGCTAAGATGAACAAAACAACAAGGCCTTACGCTAATTCTAGCGGTTTTCTTGCAAGGTTTTGGTGATGATTTAGTCATTTTTAACTTGGGTTTTGATTTGCTAGATAGTAGTGAGAATGAGGAAGGTGTGAGGATGATCATGGTAAAGCCTTTCAATTTATAGAGGTTAAAAATTGTTGAGAAATGTGTTTGATTTGATGTTGAACCATTGAAGAGATGAGGTTCCTAATGATTTGGAAGTGGGTTGAATGCTAGTCATATCACCCAAGTCAATCCATACAAGGAAGATGGAGTGAAGAAGAAAAGATTTGCAATAAATGTGTTCTAGTGAGTGGAATTTCCTAACATTCAGATTACCCACGAATTTGAAGGTACCGAAATTTGGTTCCTTCCTTTATGCCAAAGGGCTCCTTGGGTGGATTTTTCAAATTTTTGAATTTTGGTGAGAAATGGATTTCTTATATACCTTAGTAAATAATACTAGTTCTAATAACAGTATAAACTAGTTAAGATTGATTTATAAGTGATGGAAGATAATTTGGAATCACGAAAGAGTCGAAATTCAGAAAATTACCTGGAGGATCTACGGCACCAAAATCATACACGGACGGTACCCTAAAAAAGGTGCCGTCTGGTCCGCCTATACAGATACGGAGGTACCAAAATACAAAAAGGACGGTACCAAAATTATAGTGCCGTCTGATCCGTAGAGTGCAGATATTTGGACAGAGTTCGTTTTTAGGTGTCGGGGAAATTTCCGAAACCTGAAATTTTTCTCAAAAGCTGTTATACTAAACATTTCTAGTTAGGAAAAGTAAATAACACATATGTAAACATAGTGGAGCATAGATTTTGAGCAAGGCTTATTGATTTTCACAATATAGTGAAAATGGGTAAAATTTGATAGCATACTTGTGCTATCCCCCTGCATGAGATTGTTAGCATACACCATTGTTTCAAGTTATATTACCATCCTACATAATAAAAACAACTAAATAGTATCAAACATTGATGATAATGCATTGTTCCAAACACTCCTTAAAGTACCCTTATTTGTCCAACTTCTTGTAAATCTTGTTCATCATCCTACCAAGGCACTTGAACATTCCCTTAGTTTGCTTGAATTCTGCTGATTCATTCTCAATCTCGGGAAGAGATGCGTAATACTCATGAGGTGGAAGATGAGAGCTTGGAAGACCATCCTCGGAGCTATTTGATGATGATGATGAAGGAGTTGGAGGTTTAGCTCTCTTGCCTTTAGTCTTAGCAACTCGAGCATCACTCAAAGGTACAAAGATGTGAGGGATGAGTTCATAGTGAAGGTGCATCCCTTTTGGGGTTGGTGGAATTGGAGCGAAGTTTCTATAGAGACGGGTGAGAAGCATCCCGTATGGAAGAGCAACCGATCCTTGAGTTGGAATATCAATCATTCTCCTAGCTATGTAGTAGGCCAAGTTGAATGGTTGTCGGGTGGACAAGTTGTAGAGCATGTGGCAAAGACAAGCGTTTATGTGATCCCTATTTCCTATGGTGCTAATGACGTTTGCTCTAAGTAACTCCTCCCATTTCTTAAATTCGGGCTTAAGTTCATTTAGCTCCATTCCATATGGATCTCGGTCTACCTCTTTTCCCTTTCGGGTTACTCGGGTTGTATCAGTTTTTGGGTTAAAAAGGTGTTCACGGATGACATCCTTATCGGCCAAACGGGTTAGATAGGGAGAAGTGCGGTCGTTGATTGCATCAAGGGCGGTGAGTGACCACTTATCCGTGTAGACACAAGTTCCTCGGTTGGGAATTCCTAGTACTTTAGCAAATTCGCTTAAGGTGACGTTGTAGTCATTTTGGTTGATTCTAAAGCTAAGACAAAATTCATCATCGTCTTCATCACTAAAGCCGGTCACACTAGCATAGAATTCTAACACAAACCTAGGACAAATTGGTTCATCAATGTCAAGAAGACAATCGAATTGAATGGCGGCTAGTTCTTCACGAAGATTGGTATGTTCAAGGAAAGATGGGTGAATGGTTCTACCCTCATGGAAATACCTTGATTCTAGACCCCTAAATATTTCTACTTGTTCCTTGGTAAGTCCTTTGGTTTTGTGGTGTTTGGGAATGTAGTTAAGGGTGTCTTTGTGATCATAGAATCTTGCGGCTACCATGGTTATTCCTAAGGACAATAATTAAAAAAAAATTAGAATAAATTTTAACGTTTTTGGTTCTAGTGTGTGCCTACATGAAAACAATTTGGAGTTGCGGTTATCTCGACTCATTTTATGCACAAAAATGGTTTTAGTGGGGTGTTTGGTAAATACCATGAGATAACCCAAATGCTCCTAATTCAATGTGGCTTCATTTGAATATATACGGGAATGCATATTAGTTATGCAATACATTTAGTATTCAAGAGCATGCAAGTGATGAAAATTTAACGTTTTAATTTGTATTAGCAATGAGAGAAAAAAAATTGTTTTCCTACAAGTGAGAAGCTTTTCAAAAACTTTTGACATGGGGTGTTTGGTTGTTTGAATAAGGCCTTATATTCATTATCTATCAATTAGTGGGAAACATGATTTGTTTATGCAATATGATAATGTAGTACCTAATTTCAATGACTAGTTATGCAATTTACCAATTGAATTCATATTTGGTATAAAAGCATACATAAAACCCCATGTAATGATTTGTGATAGTTTTGTGCATAAATAAGAAACCTAGACTCAGAATTAAGAGATGAAATGTAGTTAGGATACTTACAATGATGTTATCTTCAGTGATTAGTGAGTGGGAAGATGACAATAATGAGCTTGGTTTAAGTTTTACACGTTTTGGTAAAGTGGGTTTTGAGGAAGAGGATGATTTGTATATAGCAGTTTTGCTTCTGTAGACACCACGGACCAGACGACACCAAATATTTGGTTCCGTCCGTGTTGTCGTTTGGTGCCGTGGCTACAGTAGCAGATACAAGGCAAAATTGTTTTGGTTTGACTATTCTAATGTTTTAGGCTATGTTTATCTTACATGTTTGGTTCCATTAACCCTAAACCAAGTCTAAGAAGATTAAAAGGTTCTCGTTTAAGAGGTTTAGTTAAGATGTCGGCAATGTTGTCTTCGGAGGATACTTTCTCGATTGAAATGTTACCTTTTTGAACATTGTCGCGAAGAAAGTGATGACGGATTTCAATGTGTTTTGTACGAGCATGTTGAACGAGATTCTTGCTGAGATCGATGGCTCCTTTGTTGTCGCAAAGTATCACAATGTCGTTGAGATGAATTCCGTAGTCTACGAGAGCTTGCTTCATCCAAAGAGCTTGTTGACATGCTTTTCCGGCTGAGACGTACTCGACTTCAGTAGTAGAGATGGCTAAAGCCGTTTGCTTCTTTGCAAACCATGAGGTGAGACAATGTCCAACAAAAGTGCAAATACCACTTGTACTTTTTCTATCGACATAATCACCGGCATGATCCGAGTCGGCATACATTATGGTTTCTATACCCGTTCCTTTGGGATACCATAATCCTAAACAGGTTGTTCCCTTAATATATCTAAAAATCCTTTTTAATGCTTCTAAGTGTGATGCCTTTGGGTTTTCTTGAAAGCGAGCACATAGACAAACACTAAACATAATGTCGGGTCTACTAGCCGTAAGATAGAGTAGGCTACCAATCATTCCTCTATATTTAGTGTTATCTACGGATTCACCTTCTTCGTCCTTGGTGAGTTTAGTGTCCGAGGACATGGGTGTTTTAGTTGGTTTGGAATCTTCAAGACCAAATTTCTTAAGCATGTCTTTTATATATTTAGATTGGTTAAAGAAAATACCATCTTCTAGTTGTTTAATTTGAAGTCCTAGAAAGAAGTTTAACTCACCCATCATACTCATTTCAAACTCGTCATGCATGATTTTAGAGAAATCATCACATAGTTCTTGACAAGTTGATCCGAATATAATGTCATCAACGTATATTTGAACAATAATAATCTGTGATTCCTTTTTCTTAGTAAAAAGAGTATTATCTACTAATCCCATAGTATATTTGTTATCAATAAGAAAAGTCTTAAGACGGTCGTACCAAGCTTTAGGTGCTTGTTTAAGGCCGTATAATGCTTTCTTGAGTTTGAAGACATGATGTGGTTTCTCAAAGTCGGTAAAACCGGGAGGTTGAGCAACATACACTTCTTCGTTAATAAACCCATTAAGGAAAGCACTTTTAACATCCATTTGAAATAATTTAAAGTCATAAGCACATGCATAAGCAAGTAATATTCTAATAGATTCAAGTCTAGCTACCGGTGCATAAGTTTAATCATAGTCAATTCCTTCTTGTTGATTATAACCTTGTGCAACAAGCCTAGCTTTGTTTCTAGATACTACACCATTTTCGTCCATTTTGTTTCGAAAGACCCATTTTGTTCCAATTATAGTTTGATCTTTGGGTTTTGGAACTAGTTTCCAAACATCATTTCTAACGAATTGGTTTAATTCTTCTTGCATGGCAATTACCCATGATTCATCTTTTATTGCTTCATTTATGGTTTTTGGTTCAATGGTGGATACAAAACAAAAATGATTACTTTGATTTTGGGCTTGTGACCTTAAGGTTCTTTGATTAAGTTGTCCTATGACCTTTTCTAATGGATGACTTTTAGATTCTTTGATGTTGACAATTTCCTTATTTGATGGTTCATCTTCATTGTTATTATTAATTTGACTTTCTATTATTTGACTTTCAACTAAGTCATCATCTACCAAAGGTGATGTCTTAGAGGGAGGTGGACTTTCGTCAAATGTTATGTTCAACGATTCCTCGACAATCATTGTTTCTTTATTTAGGACAATGTAAGCTTTACTAGTTTGAGAGTAACCAAGAAATACACCTTCATAAGACTTTGGGTCAAACTTGGTGAGATAATCCTTAGTATTAAGAATAAAGCATTTACAACCAAAGACTCTAAAATGTCCTAATGTTGGCTTTTTACCTTTATAAAGTTCATATGGTGTTTTGTTTAGGAAAGGACGTATTAAGACTCTATTTAAAATATATGTAGAAGTGTCAACGGCGTTACACCAAAACTTTTGAGGAATGTTTTGTTCATTAAGCATTGTTCTACTCATTTCTTGAATTGTTCTATTTTTACGTTCTACTACTCCATTTGATTGAGGTGTTCGTGGAGCGGAAAAGTTATGTGTTATACCATTTGTATCACAAAAGTTTCCAAATTGAGTTTCGTTGTCAAATTCACGACCATGATCCGTTCGGATTGACACAATTTTGACACCTAGAAGATTTTGAATTTTCTTGCTAAGTATTTCAAATTTATCAAAAGCTTCATTTTTGGTTTTCAAAAATAACGTCCAAGTAAACTGATTCGTGCCAAACCGTCAAGTTTTCTCACTCAAGCCGGCCACTTGTGAATGGCCGACCGTAAGAAACTTAAAATGGTTCAGAAACGAATGCAATGAAGATCTGGGGAGTATAGTGTTTCCCCGGGTCGTTATGTCCCAGCGAGCTATGCGAAGAATCACCAAACGAATAGTGATCGAGAGATTTGAACGGAAAAGGGATTTGATAATGATTATAACTAAGGAAAAGTACATAAACTACAAGGGCTTAAATGCAAATTAAAGAAAATTAAAAAGATAAAAAATATTAAATAAACGCTATCACTATTTGCAAAATAATGTTTTTGATTTTTACTTTTTATAAAACTTAATTTAAAACTACGTAACGTACAAATGAAAATATGAAACTGAAGCAGTATTACTCCTAAAAATATGAAAATGATATTTTTACAAACCTAATGATAAAAGAAAATTTTTAGAAAAAGAAAATTATTTTTATAACTAATTAATTAATTATTATTAATTAAAAACTATTTTTAACTATTTAATAATAGCCTAAAATACAAGAAAATATGAAATAAAGCTAGAAAAATAAAATTTTGACTTGGAAAAATCTAAAATAACAAAAGAGAATTTTCAAAACTATTTTTGTATTTTTCTGATTATTTTTGTATTTTCTATGAATTAAAAACTATTTAAAACTACTTAAATTGCTTAAAAATACAAATTTTACTAAGAAAAATCTAGAATTTTTTTTTTGACTTTTTATATTTATCTTAACTTAAGAAAATTGAAAAATTATTTTTTTGAACCTTTTCTTAATTAATTGTATTAAATGCTAATTAAAAAGTGCTAAAAATTGATTTAAATGCAGAAAAATAGCAAACAGGCTTGGAAAAATCTGAAAATTTCAAGAAAAGTCTAAAATAATATAGAGAATCTAGAAAAAATGGAAAAACATTAGGTTGTGTGAAGGAATAAGAAGCTGCAATACAATGTGCTTAATAATAAGCACTTAGGATAAGCTAAAAGGACCAAATGACTACCAAACTGATACAGAAGCTAAAATAAGCTAAAAGCACTTAAAAACAACTTATTGCAACTATCTAAAACCTCTGAATTGCAAATTGTACAGATTTGATGTTTTGAATACAAGTGCTAAGAACAGGTTTAGGGGACCTACTTTGAGCTTAAGCACAAGCTACTCCATAAGCTGAAACTGAAAAACAGAAATTGGAACTTGAAGGAGACCTGGCTAACTATCTCTAAACCAAGGGTCAGACCTAGATAAGCTCAAATGAGCTTGGTGCAAGGGCTGCACAAACCCTGTGCAGACTCAGTGAATGCTGAGTCAATGCACAGGGCATTTGTGCCCATATTGACAAGACATTTTGAAGCTTATAGAAAATTCACAAAAATATACAAAAATCACAATAATAAACTAGACCAGTAGAACTTTTTAAAACCACAAGTTTCATTTGATTTGGCCCAGAACTGAGCTCATGAAAATTCATCCCATTTGGGCTCAAAACTGATTTTGTGCAATTTGACTTTTGAAACAGAATTTAGAACTTTGACTTATTTGAAGTTTGATTCAAAATGGTGGACTGAGATTGATGTATATTGATGAAATGAAGCTTCTGTAATCTATTTCTATGTATTTGAAACACAAAACAAACTTTTGATTTTATAAAAATCCAACAGATAGCTAATTAAGACAGTGGGTTGATGATTTTGACTTTTGTTGTTCTAAAGCACAAATGACTGACTCAAATGAGTCTAACTACTTATATTGAGGCTGAATATGCAATTGCCAAGTACACACAAAGACTCAATCTCAGATTTTAACACTGATCCAAACACACTTGTTTTTACTGATATGCAATTAAATCTAAACCAACTGATAAACTAACTCTAGCAGACACTTAAACTGAGTTCAACTATCCTAAATACAGCTTAATAAACAAGTTTGAACAGTTTATAACTACAAATACAAGTATAAACACAATATGCAAAATGAAGTGGAAATGAAAATGAGATATCTACTCACATGTGTCCAGCTAGTTTGCAGGCTAAAACCAGTACCAACCTACTCTATCCTAAGCTAATCTAACCCAAAATCCAGCTCTGCAACACCATTAACCATTTCCAAATCTTCTTGAACCAATTACTCTTCACAGTTGACTTTCATTGACCAAAAATCAAATATGCTTGAAACTGTTTCCCAAGCTTATCAAAAGCTTTAATAAGCTTTAGTAAACTTGTTTGAGATTGAAATTAAACTTTTGAAAGCTTTCAAATGAGACCTGGAAACTGAATTATACAACAGTAAACATAAAACTTGGAATTTATATAGAAACTTGGATTGATACTCAAAAGCACATTACAATGATATTTTAACTTAAATGTGATACATAGAAACTGAAATTACAACATTTTGACTTAAACTAAGACATTTATTTAAAAAACGACATTAAGGAAAATTATAAAACTAACTACTCCCCTTCTACTTGCATTTCTTCTCTCTTTTATACCCAACTCTGCTTCCTTTCTCTCTCTGAGCTAATCCCACCTCTTTCCAGGACCATTGGATGGCTTCAAGTAATATTGGCCATAGATTTGGTTTTTGGCGGGAAAGATTGTTTTGTCCTGTTGGGGGTTGAGTGTTAGGGGGAGGATGCATTTAATGTATCTTGGAGTGTTAGGAGAGGTGGGGGGACATGGAAATGGAAAATGAGTTGGAGTGATGGGAGGTTGTGTGTTGCAGAAGGGTTGGCAGGGAAGATGAAGAAAAGGCGCCAAGGGGGTGTTTTGTTTGACTTGGGATTTGACTGGGTATTATTATGAAGGGGGTCAAATGGGAAGGGTCCAAAGGTAAAAGGCAGGGTCCAATTTGGTTTGACAGGGGTCCAAGGGTTTATAAAGGGTTAATAACACAAGGACTTATGTTGCCAATTTTGAAAATTGAGGGACCAGTTCTGCCAATTTTGCAAAGTTGCTCCAAGGGACTAAAAGTGACAAGCTCCAATAGTATAAGGACCAAACTTGACATTTTCTAATTTCCAAGGGCCATTTTTGCCAATTTTCAAACTTGAGGGACCTAATTTGTAATTTCTCAAAACTTTTGACATTTTTCACCAAAGGACTAATTTTGACAACTTATGATTTTAAAAGGACCTTTGGTGACTTTTCTTTTGAAATTAAATGCCTAGGGACTAAATTTGACAAAATTTGAAAGTTGAGGGACTGAAACTGCCAATTATGCAAACTTTGCTCATTTTTCATCTGATTTTAAACATTTTGCATCTGAAACATATAAAATGCAATTTTGAGATATTTTCAGTATTTTGATGCATTTCTGAGCATTTTTAAACGTTTTGCAGTTCAGATTTAACCAAAAATGATGAGTATTTACACACTCATCAATCCCCCACACTAAACTATTGCTAGTCCCTAGCAATCTTTTGAGAAAAACTTAATGGATTTGAATCTCTTTACCAAAAGCCATTACTTCTGGAGTAGCCAAATGTTTTAGTTCAAGTAAGAACCATGGTACACCGATAACCATGTGATTTTGAGCAAACCACCACCTTCCAACGGATTTGATTTGTCTTTACCAGAAGCCGTTTGCTTCTGGACTAGCCAACTCTTAGATAAATTATCAATATTATCTTTGGTGAGCTGATTACCAATTATGGTTTTTCCACTGCCTTTACCACAAGCCATAAACTTGCGGGCTAGCCAACTCTTCACTAATTAAAGATATGGTGAGCTGAATACCATACAATTTTGGGCAAATTGCAAGCCGTCAACGGATTTGAGATATCTTTACCAAGAGCCGTTTGCTCCTGGATTAGCCAATCCTTTTGTTTATTAGACATGGTGGACTGATAACCATAAGCTGAGTGAGTGTAAAACACTTACTCCAAAAAAAATTTTGGCCAAAAACGGGTGAATTGGGCGGTATAATTACATGATAAAATTCGTGAGAATTCCCCCCCACACTTAGAAATGAATATTGCCCTCAATATTCAAAGTACCGGCGGTTATGCCGAAACTGAGAACGTAAAAGGGAAATACTACGGCCATTATTTGAAAGGTTTTTTTTTTTTTTTTTTTTTTTTTTTTTTTTTTTTTTTTTTTTTTTTGAGAAAAGTTATATACAACATGTGGGCCAACCCCCCCCCCCCCCGACACTAGGGTGGTACACACGGGTGGAAACCCATGTTTAACTACTGTTTTTGATTACCGAGTCGCTAGCTTGACTCGACCCCGAATTCATTTGTTCATGGGGAAGTAAGTGGAAGAGACAATCTCCATCGGACTTTCATTCAAGATGTTTGGACAAACATTTGAAGCACGTGAAAGTTCCACACCGATGAGATATACATGGATAGACCCGGCTCACAAATGGTACATGGAAATGCCGGGGTCAAAGATAATGTCTTCATTCCCGAAGGAGTGAAGAACAGGAGAAGTGACAGAATATATGAAGAAAAGAAAGAAAATCATGATAAAAATCATGACTAACTCTCCATCCTCAATAGGAGAATTCATAGTAGCATGAACCTCATCATTTAAGCTCAATTGGTCTAGACATATCTCGGGTGTGTCTAGATCAAAGTAGAAATTATCATACTCCGGCGAAGATATGATATGAGTGAGTTCATCTGAGAACTCCTTGAAGGTGAATGAATCATATTCAGAATTGATATGAGTGGGTTTACTAGTGAACTCCTCCAATATAAATGATTCATAATCGGGGAGAGAATTATGAGAATTAAAAGTGGTACTGCCACTAATCTTCTCTCCCATATTATCAAAACAGAAGGCTTTCATTTCCAGATTAGAATCATCGGAAAGAATGTCACTACCCTTAATGGGGATAGGAGATGAAATAGGTTTCTCTTTGAAAGCCTCGATTTTAGAAATGAGAAGACTGACATTCAGTAATGTTGCACGAAGTGCTTCATCTTTGATTTCAGTGTCAGTAACTTCATCATTCTCTTCTTCTAAGCTAACAAGCTCAGAAGGTAAATCTTCCACATAAACGATGTCTCCACAAGACAACGAATCATCATCATCAGAATCGGAGAACATCTCAACATGATCTTTTGGGAAGACAAGAGGGGTAGGGATATCACACAAATGCTCGAGAATTCCCTGTGACTCTCTTGGGATTGGGACAAGGTTCTCAACACTAGACTTTATGAATTCGTCCGATTCCTTTTCAGGAACAGTGTCAAGATGCTCGTCCCCCATGCTCAGAGAGTGAGTGTGAACCTCGGGTGTGATAGCAGTTGTTTGAGATGGAATCTCAACTGCTGGGATATCAACTGACTGAGGGAGTTGAGAAATAATATCCTTAAAAGAAATACTCTCCTCGTCATCATCATACATAGCTGCCTTAAGAAATTGGGAACGCCTTAGAGTTGCTTGCTCTAGGACTAATAATTCTTCCCTAGATTTGCGGGCCTCTCGTTCTTCTCGTTCTTCGGCCAGCAATTCTCCCATGGTCTTTTCACTACTCACTTGATTCTTAAAGTTACTAATCATATCATCAAGTGTTTTCATTACGGTTTCAAAATCTTGGGAGATTTCTTGAGACAACGGCTCAGGTGGAGTTTGAACCGTATGGTGTTGTGGAGGTTGGCAATTGTCAAACCTGTGAGAGTCATGATTGTTACAAGGAAATGGATTCCCTATTTGACAATCAGAGCTGAAGTGGGGACCTCCACAGTACTCACAACAGTAAAACTGCTGAGTCTGGACAGGTGAATTATATGGATATTGGTCATAACCAAAGTTCTGAGCATCACCGGAAAACTGTTCATAGACAAACGTGTTTCCGGATTGACACTCAAATCCTTGGTGAGGACCTCCACAAAATTCACAGCAGTAATGTTGATCATATGAAGATAAGTCGGGCTGTGGTAGGTAATTGAAAAAATTTGAGGGGTCGTTAAATGAGTTCGGATTAGGATCATAATCAAATGAATTCCTCGAACCACAAAACAAACAACTCCCGTTATGAATATCATTACTACATTGTACACACGTACACCAACGACAGGGTGAACCAAAAAGAGGCTCACCACAACCGACACAAGGAATAAATGATTTCATTTGAAAGTTATGAGAAGGAATCGGTTCATTCAAAGAATCAACAAAACCAACATGGTGATCCGAATGACTATCAAGTCTCGAAGAGCATTTTGAAAAATCCGGAGGTGGGACAAGTGGTGTGCTCTGAGAGCTAGCAATTTCCACTACTTCCGTTATGGTCTCCGGTGTTTGAACGGGCTCATCGTAATCAATTCTGATTCTTGACCTTTTTTCATCGGCTTGAATTTGTTCAATTAGATTACGGGCTCTAAATTCAAAGAGATTGTCCTCGTAACCCTCGGTGGGTGCTTGAGGTAACACTAACATTCGAACGGGTTCGTCAACATTAGAACGTATTTCGGGATGTTGCGTGGGGTCGAAATAACTTTGAAAAGACTTTTTGATGGATAATTCGCACAAATCGCAAAATTCGCTTGAACTAGGCCTTCCACACCGCTCACACACGTACTTGTGACAATGATGTTGATCCTTTTCCATACACCGAAGATGATCGTCGTCATTAGAATTAAACATATAGAGGGTTAAGAAGAGAATCAAATGGTCATGAGGATAAAGATGAGTATTTTTGGATTTTTATAAGAAAATATAAATATATGTAGATGGATGGTATGAACAAAGAGTGAATATTCAAATCACTAATCTGCTAAACGGAAGATAATCAGCACAACTCCCCGGCAGCGGCGCCAAAAATTTGATTCGTGCCAAACCGTCAAGTTTTCTCACTCAAGCCGGCCACTTGTGAATGGCCGACCGTAAGAAACTTAAAACGGTTCAGAAATGAATGCAATGAAGATCTGGGGAGTATAGTGTTTCCCCGGGTCGTTATGTCCCAGCGAGCTATGCGAAGAATCACCAAACGAATAGTGATCGAGAGATTTGAACGGAAAAGGGATTTGATAATGATTATAACTAAGGAAAAGTACATAAACTACAAGGGCTTAAATGCTAATTAAAGAAAATTAAAAAGATAAAAAAATATTAAATAAACGCTATCACTATTTGCAAAATAATGTTTTTGATTTTTACTTTTTATAAAACTTAATTTAAAACTACGTAACGTACAAATGAAAATATGAAACTGAAGCAGTATTACTCCTAAAAATATGAAAATGATATTTTTACAAACCTAATGATAAAAGAAAATTTTTAGAAAAAGAAAATTATTTTTATAACTAATTAATTAATTATTATTAATTAAAAACTATTTTTAACTATTTAATAATAGCCTAAAATACAAGAAAATATGAAATAAAGCTAGAAAAATAAAATTTTGACTTGGAAAAATCTAAAATAACAAAAGAGAATTTTCAAAACTATTTTTGTACTTTTCTGATTATTTTTGTATTTTCTATGAATTAAAAACTATTTAAAACTACTTAAATTGCTTAAAAATACAAATTTTACTAAGAAAAATCTAGAATTTTTTTTTGACTTTTTATATTTATCTTAACTTAAGAAAATTGAAAAATTATTTTTTTGAACCTTTTCTTAATTAATTGTATTAAATGCTAATTAAAAAGTGCTAAAAATTGATTTAAATGCAGAAAAATAGCAAACAGGCTTGGAAAAATCTGAAAATTTCAAGAAAAGTCTAAAATAATATAGAGAATCTAGGAAAAATGGAAAAACATTAGGTTGTGTGAAGGAATAAGAAGCTGCAATACAATGTGCTTAATAATAAGCACTTAGGATAAGCTAAAAGGACCAAATGACTACCAAACTGATACAGAAGCTAAAATAAGCTAAAAGCACTTAAAAACAACTTATTGCAACTATCTAAAACCTCTGAATTGCAAATTGTACAGATTTGATGTTTTGAATACAAGTGCTAAGAACAGGTTTAGGGGACCTACTTTGAGCTTAAGCACAAGTTACTCCATAAGCTGAAACTGAAAAACAGAAATTGGAACTTGAAGGAGACCTGGCTAACTATCTCTAAACCAAGGGTCAGACCTAGATAAGCTCAAATGAGCTTGGTGCAAGGGCTGCACAAACCCTGTGCAGACTCAGTGAATGCTGAGTCAATGCACAGGGCATTTGTGCCCATATTGACAAGACATTTTGAAGCTTATAGAAAATTCACAAAAATATACAAAAATCACAATAATAAACTAGACCAGTAGAACTTTTTAAAACCACAAGTTTCATTTGATTTGGCCCAGAACTGAGCTCATGAAAATTCATCCCATTTGGGCTCAAAACTGATTTTGTGCAATTGAAGTTTTACAGAACAGTTATACCCGTGTTTACGGGACACGTAACTGAGTCGTAAGTGACTCAGACGTGTCCCAAACACGTCGGGAACGTGGTTCGAGTAAACTCGAATAGATCCAGACTGGGAACCAAATCTCTATCAATCGGTCCAGAGGAAGTTCAAGGTTAAAGACAAAAAGTCAAAGTCGAATACCTCATTGAACACGAATTCGAGTTTCATCCAGGGGATTTGGACAAGAATCGTGAACATAAGTTTTGTAGTTTAGACATGTTAAACGTTAAG